>JALRMM010000270.1:0-51430 GCA_026122155.1 Zymoseptoria crescenta | reverse complement strand
GTTCGAGTACTAGATCTAGGCGACATTATAAGTATAGTTACGAATAACATAATTCGTTAGGTGTTCCGTAATATTACGCCTAACTTTACTTACCTACCCTATAATTACGGCCGGAATTTTGTTACTAATAGTAGGGAGGATATCGGGGATAGTACGAGTATCGATAATATAAGTAATACTATAAAGTGTAGTCCGAGGATACTCGGGTATAAGTATATAATACTCGATTTCAAAAGCCTTTGTCCGGTCGGAAAGGTTGTACTAAATGCGACCCTGCTATAATATTAGTATTGTTTATATAGGTAACACTATCGATAAGGTTACTCTTAGCCCTATCGAGTAGCTTATACCCGCTCTAGTCCCTTAATCTACCTATCGTAGTCGCGAAGTGCGAGGGTCTACTATGCTTCGATTGCTGCGTATATAGCTGGATTCTATAGGTTTTATACGGCGATATAGCGGTTTTATAGCCCTTATACTACTATTCTTACTTACGGTATTAAAAGGAAGAAGCTATGCTTATAGTGAAAATTCTGATCTCATAGTAAAAACTCTAACCTTACAATTTCGGAGACTCCCGCGTTTAGCGTTATGTAAGCTCAGGTTTTAGCGTTATGAGGTCAGCAGGACCCTGGTCGCTGTCAGACCATCTCTAGACCGCACTTTAGCTTTCCAGGCCTCCTCCGAACTCCGGCGTGTAACTTTCTGTCTAGCCTGCACTTACCATACACTGTCATCCTCGACTTCACCTACTGTACACTGCCATTCATGCTGGGGGTCGCACTCGCCGAAATTCAATGACTCACTCCACAGCCGAAGCTGATGTATTCTATAACGCCCGCTCGCTCATGATCTGAGAAAACCTCTCATCACCTATATACATCCACATGAACCACCCACCATGAGCGGCCACTTTCCTGGGGTGTCCGGACAAGACAGCGGAGATGAACAGGAGCCATACGTCTATACCAGCATCCGGTATGACACGCGACTGGTGTCTTGCGACAAGAATACAGAAGCATCTTGCAACAAACCCTGTCCTTTCTACATGCTCGAGCACCACTGGACACGATTACAAGTCGCAAAGTGGAGCACATTCTTCTTCGCGGATGACAGACCACGGCCGAACTCTGGAGGCCCGGCAGTCCTATTCCAAGCTCTCATGACAGCGGTCAGACAATGGCACGAGAAGCATCCAGGTGAAACTCCCGAAGCCCTGCGAATCAAGATCCGCTCTTACGTTGGCGGTAAGGTGAGGACAGAGATCTATCACCCACTGAAAAGTGTACCATTGAGCACTCTATTCCCGACCACGTTTGACGTACCGCTGGACCAACGAAAGACCGAATGGACGATGGTGCTGGACACGGAACCTACAGAACCTGCCGAGTCGACCATGTTCAAGACCAACGATCGAGCCTCTTACGGGCGAGCACGGATAGACGCTGGAATAATGAACTTCATTCAGCCGCGAGAAGTCTTGCTGTACACACCAGACAACATGGTGTTGGACGGATCTATCTGCACACCGTACTTCTATCGCAATGGCAGGTGGGTGACGCCTGAGTCTTCGGCCGGAGGTCTACAGGGTACGACTCGCCGATGGGCGCTCGAACAGGGACTTTGCGTTGAAGAGGCCGTCCCGGTTGATACATTACGGCACGGCGAGATCGTATGGATCAGCAATGCGGTACGAGGGTATTTTTGGTGTTATTTTGTGGATCGCAAAAGGCTTGCGATTCCTGGAGCGAAGCAGTAACTCCAGTCCCCGATTGACCTCCGTCTTGCGACACACTACAACTTGCGACATTCATCCGGCGTATGTAGGAACCGGCATTGAAGGTCGACGTCGAGCCATGCTTCTTGTCAGAACCGCTCCTCAACTTGCTTTTGACTTGTTGTAATCTTTTGGACAAGTCCTTCCACATGAGGTCGATACGCCTTTGCGTCGGCGGGCTGAGGATCTCGTGACTCTTCCTGACGTACAGAGTGCTGACTTCTCCGCTTTCCACAAGTTACGATGCGGATGCTCGGCTGCCGCGTCGTCGAGGAGACGCTCATCCACTCCAGCAATGGAACCGACTTCGACCACCATCGATGGACTCCGCGCTGCCACATCAGTCTCCAGGTAGATCGACGGACTCCGAGCCGCGGCGTGCTCTGCCAGATGCTTCTGGAAGTGCCGAGTGAAAGAGCCATTGCCCAAGCTTGGGCTCTCTGATGACCGTTCCGCAGAGAACGAGTGTACTCTTCTTGTTGTGCTGAAAAGTTTGGTGATGTGTTCGAGCTCGGCATTGGCGTCGTTGCAGGACAAGGCGTCCATATGAGCACCGTGGTTCCAACCAAGCAAATCAAGTTCGACATCAAGAGACCAAGGCGTGCTCTGCTTCTTCCCAGGGGACGGCACTTGGATACGTCGTCTGCTCTTCATGAGCTTGGTCAGTGTTGCGTCGAGACCAAGTCCATTCTGCAATACTTACCTCTTCCTGAGCGTCGAGAGACCGAAGTCGCGTCATTGACCAAGGCATGTCCTCTTCGACTCCAAGCAAAAATGATACCCAAAGCGATCTGTTGCCGGATCGAATGGAAGACGCAGCTGGACGCAAAGTTGGAGACGACGAATATCATGAGCCCACAGAGTTCAGGTAGACTGGATGGCGCAACTCCGAAACGCTGCTCGGTCAGAACGACCGACCGTGGACCAGCAACGATCCCTTGTCTGAAGCCCAAGAACTGGAAACTCTGCGCCCGGGACGTCCGTGGACTGCAATGGACGCATGCGTCAAGTCGTCTTGCGAGCTGGGCGCACGAGCACTATTGCTCGAAACAAGTCTAAGACCGGGATAGTGTTGGCGTATGTCCTCAGGAAGCTCAGCAAGGACTTGTACAGTCCGCCACGTTCCAAATCTCGATCGAGCATTTGTCTCGTGGCGGAGAACTTCGCCATCCAAAGAGGGAGCCGTGCGGACAATCTAACAATTCCATTGCCGAAACTCCCTTGGCCCTCTCGGCCTCACGTTGTGTTTTGAGGCCGCTATATCGAGACACCAGTGAGCTATGGACAAGCCTTTGGCATCGTGGCGTGTGGCGCATGGGCAGGTTGGTGGATATCTGTCATCGTGATTGACCCGGATGAGAGTGTCGCATCGTGGCGGCCTTTCTTGGAGCCCAACGGTGATCAGTATCTATGCGCAGACATCCTCACAGAGATGCGGGAAGTGCGTTGACAGGGAGAATCGGCCTTCGCGAGTGCGAAGCAGCAATCGCCGGGTCGGCGTCCACTCCAGAATATGGAGATTCAGGACTGTTGCTCCCTCATCCCGTGCGCTCACAACCCAACGCACGATCACCAAGCCACACAATCGTGCCCGAGCACCGAATGCAGCAAGTTCCACAAAGCACCACATTCTGGGAACACATCACAACGCAAGATCGCCCAAATCGATTGGCCAACCCCAGAAATAAATCCGAGCGTTCGGGTCACCAGAACAATTCTCCGAACCAGCCACGATCCGAGTCCCAAAACGTGGTCCTGGCGGTCTCACATCGCTCCACAATCAATGTCTCAGATTTTCTCACTCAGCAGAACGATTCTCGGGTCGAGCCCCGAATGGCGCTCAAGGATCGGACGAGCTCTTAAGGCCGGTACCTTGCAGCTCTCAAACGCCGTGATGCTCGTGCGATGCATGGTCGTCTGGATGGAGGCCTTGCATTCATTCGTCTTGCGATGTCATCTTGTCCGGTCATCCAGTTGGTACCAAATCGATCATCGGCTTTTCGGAAGAATGAGTCTCGTTATATCCGTGGCCTTGAGTCTTCAGGTCCTGTTCGCTTGCGGATTAAGTTCTTAAAAGATGTCAGCAGAGTATGTTCAAAGTGGAAGGCGGCCTCAAGTTTGTGGATAGAGCCGATTGAATGAACATATCTTTCGCCCATGCAGGTATCTATAAAGCTGTATGCTAGCAATGGCGATCTCCTTACAAGTCCACGCTCTACAACTTGCTAGACAGCACCGCTCTCATGCGCTTCTCGACCGCATCCAAATACTCGTCAGTCGTGACGTAGTCATTCTTCTTCCCGCAGCTGATCGCCAAGTCCTTGGTCATGATTCCTTGCTGGTCGACAACGTGAATGCAAGCCTCCTCCAAGCTCTCGGCGAACTTGGTCACCTCGGGTGTGCCGTCGAGCTCGCCGCGCTTGGCGAGACCGCGAGTCCAGGCGAAGATGGAGGCGATGGGATTCGTAGAGGTTGGGTTGCCCTTTTGGTGTTCGCGATAATGACGGGTGACGGTGCCGTGTGCGGCTTCGGCCTCAAAGGTCTTGCCATCGGGCGTTACGAGGACGGAGGTCATGAGGCCGAGGGAACCGAAGCCTTGGGCGACGATGTCGGATTGCACGTCTCCATCGTAGTCTGGGCATTGTCAGAGGGATTCGTGTCAATATAAATGTATGAACTCACTCTTCATGGCAATAAGCATGCCACCCTCGTTCTTGATCATCTGCGCAACCATGTCGTCGATGAGACGGTGCTCGTACCACAGGCCCTTGGACTCAAACTCCTTGCGGTAATCCTTCTCGTAAATGTCCTGGAAAATGTCCTTGAATTGGCCATCGTACTTCTTGAGAATAGTGTTCTTGGTAGTCATGTACATCGGGTAGTTGAGAGACAGGGCGTGCTTGAAAGAAGCGTGGGCGAATCCTGCGATACTCTCGGTCGTGTTGTACATGGTCATGGCGACACCACCTTGAGTCTTATCGGTGAACTGGAAGACCTCGATCTTCTCCGGCTTTCCACCTTCCGGTGTGAAGACCATTTCCAGCTTGCCCGGACCTTTGATCACTTGATCCTTTGCCCGGTACTGGTCACCGAACGCGTGACGTCCGATGACAATCGGCTTCTGCCAGCCTTGCACAAGTCTGGGTATCCGTGGAATAACAATTGGCTCTCTGAAGACTGTGCCGCCAAGCTGATTCCTGATGGTGCCGTTCGGCGACAACCACATCTTCTTGAGCTTGAACTCCTCAACACGAGCCTCATCGGGTGTGATTGTGG
This sequence comes from Zymoseptoria crescenta, assembly GCA_026122155.1. Taxonomy (NCBI): domain Eukaryota; kingdom Fungi; phylum Ascomycota; class Dothideomycetes; order Mycosphaerellales; family Mycosphaerellaceae; genus Zymoseptoria; species Zymoseptoria crescenta. The sequence goes on along the minus strand of JALRMM010000270.1, from coordinate 46,377 downwards.
CACATTTGACACCAACGCTGTACTTTTGAATGGCCGTCGCGGCATCGATCGTGATCTGGTCGTTGGTCTCGTCGCGCTTCTCAAGTCCGAGATCGTAGTACTTGAGGTCGATGTCGAGGTATGGGTAGATGAACTTGTCCTTGATGTTCTTCCAGATGATACGGGTCATCTCATCGCCGTCGAGCTCGACGATGGGATTCTTGACCTTGATCTTCGGGATCTGCTTGTTGGAAGCCATGGTGCGGCGCTGGACAAGTTTGGCGGCGACGGGTCGAGGAAAGGTGCGAGTGGCAGTGGTGAGGGTTGGGGTGCTGGATGTGGTCGAGGAGGTGCGTAGAGCGTTTGTGGCAAAAGAGCGTAAAGACGACATGTTTTGGAAGTAAGTTCCCGCAATAAGCGCAGAGCTGTGGATGGTCGAGATATTCGATCGGGTGTTTGGGGATATACCCGAGGCTGGCAGGCCGGAGAATGGGGTGAAAAGAGAGGAGACCGATGTCGCTTCTTGCTCGTGCTTTGCTTGGGGAGGTGGGGCCGTGTGGAGAGACGACGTGGGGGAAAGGTATTCCCGGGTTGGGAGATGTCTCTTTCTTACAACGACACCTCTCTTAAAGATATGGCGATATGAAAAAGGAAGAGCACAAGAAGACGACTCACAATCGTGGGAGTCAGCAGGTCCCCATCGGATGACTTCCTCTTCGTCGCACAGGCGGTGCCCCGCAAGAGCAATCCCTCCCAATGGCTCCTCCTCCCAGGGCAATCGCTGAACGACATTCACCTCGGGTCAGCTTCAACATGGTCGTGTGATGAGCATCGGGAGGAGACGCGCAGAGGTGTCGTCGAGATAAGCTCCGACTCCATGTCATTTGGTTCCAAGAGAGTGCAAAGAGTCATGACACGCTCAAATGCCTGGACGTCTCAGAACCCTGGACCGCGAGGCTCTGGAGCGCTTCCGATATTAGACATGTCCCGACCTCCAGCCTCAAGGCACGACTACCCGTCTTGCCATGCTGGAGGATACAGTGGAAATTCACCATGCAAGTCAAGGCGTTGCTCGCTGTCTTCAAGCACAAGTGTGTCTCGATCGACCGTTCGAGACAGGACATGCAGTAGGATGTCTCCAATCATCTTCTCCATCTCTTTACGTCGATTCAAAAGAGCACCAAGATCCTGTTCCTTGCTCATTGCCTAACGTTCTTACCAAGGGAATCGAAGAAAACCAGCGCACTCACAAACGCATACCAAGTCAGATCAAGCGAAGATGAACATGCCTACCCTACGCATACTCGACCAAGCCTACTGATGGGCTTCTTTCGCTCCCATCATCTTGCCTCTACTTCTGATCACGCTCTCTTTCATTCATCGTCTCGCGCGCAAAGTCACGGCTTCTGCCGTCAAAGTTCTCGAAGGCGGCATGCCTCCATTCATATACCGTTGTGCCCATATGTGCAACGCGCTGGCTTGCATAATCTGCATGGTCTGGTATCTGACGCACGTCGTCTATGCTTTCAGGACACGGTCGACATCGGACGATTTGTTCTTTACTATGAGGACATACATGAATCCCGTTGGTACGATCTGGTGCACCTTGATCGGAAGCTTGGTCCTGTCCTGCGTCAGAGAGGCGCAATGTAAGCATATACCCCTTTTCTCTTGCCCGAGCCGCATACTCCAAGCTGTCAAGAAGCAAGTCGTACAGCGCATTTTGAGCGGGACCATGGAGGCACAGCGCCCTAGCCACGATCTTCAATGCCTGAATCACTGACAACACTCAAAGCAGACGACTCAGAATCAGACAACCCACAACAGACCCTCCCAGAAGCGTACACGGGATTATGCTTCATTCCGGGACCGGACAGCCCAGGACTAGATCAGCCCGTCAATGAACCTCAACAACCCTTCACGGCCATTGCAGACCCAAGACCTCAGCAATTCCGCAATGCAACAGCCGACGAGGGCATCACAGCCGAAGCCCTTGTCACTCTATGCCAAGACTACGCCACTCAGAACCCACTGCGATTCGCCCTGCTGGCTCTCCGCGAAGGTCAATACGCCGACCCGCCACCCTACGTTCGAGCAAAGTTCGTGTCCAGGAGGCTCTCCACGCGCTCGCGCACCGATCATGAGCTGGTGGATGGGTTCTTTGTCGAGGATGTCATCGCTGCCGCGAGGAAGGCCTCGAGTGTTCTGCCGGCTGGGTACCTCAAATTGCTCTGTGACGAGAGGGCTTGTTGCAGGTGTTGGAGGAAGACGTCGCTTGGAGAGACTTATTAGTCTGGCTTGGAAGGAAGTCGAGTGACTGTGCGTATTGTTCATTGTCCGGAGTTCGAGCTCACGTGCGGCAGTGAAGATCACAGAGTTGGAGGGTTTGGGTGTACATAATCATACGTTGACAGAGGAGTTTCAAGTTAACACACTGCGTTCCGATTGCAGGTGTTTCGATCACTCGGTGACAGTCTGCTGTCGAGCATATTGTAATCGTACCTAATGCCAGAGCAACTGTCGAAGTTTTGTGAAGCAGAACACCCAGTCTTCGAACAGCCCCTTGACCGAGATGAGGTTTTGAAGTTGTGGCTGCTCGTGCACGGGCCGCCGTATCTTCGTCACTAGCGGATCGTGGGAGAGCTTTGACGATGATGGATTGGAACTTTGAATAAATCATCACCATCCCTTCTCCCGCCCTATCAACCCGTTCGCATCTCGCCAGCGCCATCCGATCCCATCTCGCCATCCGGGAGTCCGTCTGCACACGATCATGGCGACACGCCAAAGTCCTTCGCAGGCCGCTGAAGAGGTTGCGCATTCCATCTCGAATGCGAGCTCTTCGTTCGTGGACCGCCTCTCAAACTGGTACTCGGACAACAAGGTCGCTGCATGGACTATCGCTGGTTTCACGGTCGTAGTTGTCGGCGGCACAGTATACTATCTGTCGCAACCCTCAACACCTTCAGAGCCCAGCAAAAAGTCGAAGAAGGACAAGCGAAAAGCGAAGAAGAATGTCGAGAAGAGCGTGGAAGAGGCGAAGCCTGAGCCCGAGCCGACTGTTGCACCCAAGGTCGCTGCTGTCGAGGAACAGTCCGAGGAGCTGCCACAGGTTACAGAGGATTCCGTAGCGCAGCTATCAGAGCAGGAGCGCAAAGACTACGCGGCCAAGCTCAAGGCTGCTGGTAACAAGGCATACGGCAGCAAGGACTACAACCGTGCCATCGAGCTCTACACACAAGCCATTCTCTGCAAAGCCGATCCAGTATTCTACTCGAACCGCGCAGCCTGCTGGAATGCCATGAGCAACTGGGCCAAGGTCATCGAGGACACCACCGCCGCCATTGCTCTTGACAGCGAGTACGTCAAGGCCTTGAACCGAAGAGCAAATGCATACGAACAAGAGGGCCGATTCAGCGAGGCACTTCTCGACTACACTGCAAGCTGCATCATCGACCAATTCCGCAACGAAGCATCAGCGCAAGCAGTGGAAAGGCTTTTGAAGAAGGTTGCCGAGTCCAAGGCAAAGACCATCCTCGAGAAGAAGGAGAAGAAGCTGCCATCGCCAACTTTTGTCTCCAACTACCTACAATCTTTCCGCACCAAGGAGCTTCCAGCTGGCCTCGAAGAATCCGCGAACCTGCAAGAGGAGAGCGGCAAGTGGTACTTGCGCAAGGGTCTGCTTGCGATGAAGCTCCGGACTGGCGAGGGCTACGCCGAGGCGTCGGAGAGCTTCGACGAGGCCGTCGCGAGGAATGAGTTGCAATCTTACGAAGCGCTTGCGTACAACATGCGCGGTACTTTCCGCTACCTTAGAGGCGAGAACGTGACGGCGCTGGAGGACTTGAACAAATCGATCGAATTGGACCCTACACTGGTGCAAAGCTACGTCAAGCGTGCTAGCATGCATTTGGAGCAGAGTGAGTCTCAACAAGCAGCACAGAGCACATTCGACACGGCTACTGACACAGCAAAAGGCCTTCGTGATGCCGCCGCAACCGACTTTGAGACCGCCGCAACGCATAACTCAGAAGACCCAGATATCTACTACCACCGCGCACAGCTCCACTTTATCCTCTCCGAATTCAGCCTCGCCGCGACCGACTACCAGAAATCTATCGAGCTTGACAAGGACTTCATCTTCTCCCACATCCAGCTCGGCGTGACACAGTACAAGATGGGCTCTGTGGCCAGCAGTATGGCTACCTTCCGACGCTGCATTAAGAATTTCGGCGACAAGAGCGATGTATACAACTACTATGGAGAGCTGTTGCTCGACCAGCAGAAATATCAAGAGGCTGTGGAGAAGTTTGATACTGCTGTGGAGATGGAGCGCAAGACGATTGGTGAACGCGGTGGCGGTATGAACGTCCTGCCGCTCATCAACAAAGCGCTCGCGCTGTTCCAGTGGAAGCAGGACTTCAGCGCAGCCGAAGAGCTGTGCCAGAAGGCTCTCATCAGTAAGTCGAGCTCGCGAAAATATATCCCAAATGCGGCACCACGATGCTAACCGTGTCCCAGTCGATCCGGAATGCGACATTGCCGTTGCCACCATGGCCCAGCTGCTCCTTCAACAAGGCAAAGTCACAGATGCCCTCACCTACTTTGAGCGCGCCGCCGAGCTGTCAAGAACAGAGGGCGAGATCGTCAACGCGCTTTCGTACGCCGAGGCGACACGGACGCAGCTCGAGGTCCAAGAGAAATACCCACAGCTCGCTGCCAAACTCCAAGGAATGGGTGCTGGCATGGGAGGGCCAATGAGATAGACATGACGGGCACATCGATGCGCATGTGATTATGGCGACGCAGTGGGCGTGGCCCTGCCCTGAGGTATTACTGGAGGCGCAGAGAACGGAATCTCGAGGTTACCGGACTCGAGAGCTTATTTTGATGTGACGAAGGCGCAAGACGGCACCTCTGGACTGGCGGCAATCGTGGCAGCCAGTCTGCTCACATTCGTGTACGATACTGTACTCTCATCCTTGCACAGCGCATAGTACATACTTGATGTATTATTGCTCCTCTCTACTGCCCCTTTTGACGATCTATCATTTTAACTTTGAAGCGCCGGCAGCCGCCGAAGCCACTCTTCTTCCACTACACACATCGTTGCACAGAACATTATGTGAGACAGCTCTTCGCGCGCCGACATTCGCATGCCAATGACTCTCCTCTTTCGCTTGAGAAGGGATCCGCGAGCGCTGTCCATTACGCGTTCTACCGCCAAGGCCAAGCGGATGCCGGTTGAGCCTTTCTACCACACGCGCGAAGGATCACACGAGGAACTCAATTGGACTCCAAAATAACAATCGGGATCCTTCAGATTTGCTGTCTGTGAAGTGGTACCGAACCAGGCTGCAAGAAATGTCTTGAGCACCCTCTCGCTCTCTTTCCTTTCGCTACTCCGTTGCTGTCTCTTTTCCTAAGCAACTTTCTCCAAGATCATCTCTCAATTTCTGTTCAACTATGCGTGATTTATCTAAATTCGGCCTCGCGAGCCTTGCGCTTTCCGCAGGACTTACGCATGCCATCGACCTGGACATTGACAATAGGGATTCGATCCTGAACGCCAGCAAAATCGTGGCCGACAACATCCTCTCCGTGTACAACGCCAATGTTGAGCGTCCAGGCGGCGTACCCGGACTGCTCCCTCAGCCATACTATTGGTTCAATGCGGGCAACATGTTCAATACCCTGATCAAGTACTGGGCGCTGTCCGGTGCCGACGAGAACGACGAGATTGTTACTACTATCCAGCGGGCTCTCCTGTTCCAGGTCGGTCCGGACGACAATTTCATGCCGCCAAACCAGAGCAAGTCGCTCGGGAATGATGATCAGGCTTCTTGGGGATTGGCGGCGATGAGCGCCGCGGAGTATGGCCTGCCGATTCCCAACGACGCCCTCTCCGATGATATCACCTGGTTTGGACTTGCGGATGCTGTCTTTAAGAGCCAAGTACCTCGCTGGGACACGGAGACTTGTGGTGGAGTGAGTACCCTATCGATCTTTTCATTAGCCTTCCGCTGCGACGCGTGTCATAGATGTATTCCGTCAGCCATCATGGGATTGACAACATATTGGTTCACGTTGCAAGGTGTCAATGTTCAGGGCTGATTTCTCGCAGGGTCTCAAATGGCAAATATTCTCGTTCAACAACGGCTACAACTACAAGAACTCCATCTCTCAGGGCACCTTCACCTCCCTTGCTGCTCGCCTTCACAGGTACACTGGCAACTCAACGTTTTACGGCGAATGGGCTACACGTGCGGTGGAGTGGACAAGAGCCATCGGTCTGATCAACGAGAGTGGATTCACGTACGATGGCACCGACGATAACGCAAACTGCTCCGAGATCAATCATATTCAGTGGGCGAACAACGCTGGGTTGTTTCTCGCCACTGGGGCTTATTCGGCCAATGCGGTATGGTCCATATTTTATCGAAGCAAAGCAGGCATCACAACTGATACTATCTCGTACAGACAAATCGAGATTCCGCTACCGGGAGCTACTGGTCTGAACTCAATCAGCTCATCTCGAACAGTTCCCTGAGGTTCTTCACCTACGAGGACACGAACATCATCTTCGAAGTTGCTTGCGAACCATCTCATAACTGCAACATCGATCAGACCGGGTTTCGAGGCCCTTTTGTCCGCAGTCTCGCCACCTATCGGGACATGGCACCCGCTTCGGACGATACTGTGCCTCGCGAGAACATCGCAGCGGTGCTGCGCGCCTCCGCCATCGCTGCTGCGGCTGCATGTGTCTACGGTGAGAACGGCACCTCGTGCGCCAATAGTTGGTACGATCCCGTTGACGACACAGAGAACTATAACGGGCAGGTCAACCAGAACCTCAATGCGCTGGACGTCTTCCTTGCCAATTTGCCGATTGGTGAGATCAAGATTGGCGATGGCAGTGCCAACGAAACTGGAAGCGGAGGGTCCACCTCTGGAGCCGGGAACGCAACCCAGCGTGCCAATGGCAATGGTACGGCTCCCAACAGCCCGCAGTCATCTGGAGATGGGACAGGAGCTGCGTCGACCTTGCTGGCGTCGTCCATGCTCACCGTGGCTGGGTTCTTCGCCGCAGTGTTCATTTTGGCATAGAACAGCACATTTGGTGTCTTGACTTTGGTATATCGTGGTTAGTGCTAAGTCGCAGCTAGCTAAGAACTTCATCTGTCACAACAGTCTTGCCTCCAGCAACACATCGGCCTGTCTGCCCTCGAACGAACATGTCCTGCTAAATTATTTGTACCGAGCATCTAAGATCCTCGGCTCTCCGTACTGCTAAGCTGTCTAGACCGTCTTCAGAAGTTACCAGTACCGAACTTGTAAGTTGACTGGCAGCGTACATGTAAGTCACCTGGAGTAAATGGGATAAGAGGTGTGGATGTACTTTCCCTCCATTACTCCTGGCACGGTACTTGTGAGTTGCCTGGCAGCGTAGTCGGGAGTCGCCCGGCACGGAACTTGTAAGGTACCTGGGAGCGTATCAGTGATCTGCCGAGTACGGTGCTGTCAAGATACCTGGTGTAGGAATTGTAAGTTCACTATACTGCTAAGTTACCTGGCATCTTGTAGCTCACACAACTTGTATCTATTGCTTTCGACTCTGTCCTCGTACGGTCTTATAGCCTCCCTGATGCGAATCCGAAAGGTACGTCCTTTAATCGTCCTTCTTCTGCCACTGCCTGCAAGCATCATGATGTTTCTGAAAGCTCGGATCGTACTTCATCGTCCTTCCATAAACATCGCCATCTCGATCCACCCGCTCCAACATTCGCCAAAGTCCAGCCAGAATGAAGTCCGCGAAACTCGCCTCCTTTCCCAATACATAAGATCCTTCATTCTCAGCAAGTAAGGCCTTGATGCCTTGGAATCCTTTCTCGGCTTTCTCCCACGGTGCATCGCCAGCACCCTCAGTCTTCGCCACTTCAGCCAATGGCTTCTCAAACTGCTCTTCTCGGGTCCGCTCAAAGTACTCGGCGCTGCGCTGTGGCAGTAGCATGACGGGAACCCGAGGCAGAACGACCGAGCGCAACGGTGGCCATATCTCGGCCAGGAGATCGAAAGTCTTCTGCACATAAGGGCTGTCGAGATATATAGAGGGCTCCGGCTTGACCTCCTCCAGCTCGCGTGCGATGGCTCGGGACTCCATGACGTATCGGCCGTCTGGCATCTGGACCACTGGGCTGGTGTATTCAGCTTGTGGAGGAGCGTTTGGTGCAAGTCCGAAGGTCTTGAAAGTCGAGGCTAAATCGGGATATTCGACCCATTGTGTCTTGTATGGAATCCCTTTGAAGTTGAGCACCATTCGAGCTAGAAGTTGATGGTATGGTTAGCTTTCCTGAACGTAGGGGATCAGAAATGTCACGCACCTTTCCATGGATTGAGCGACCAGCAGCTGGGCGTTCCCTTGGAGGGCAGATCGAAGAGAGTGATCTCGTTGGACATGGCGATTCAGGTCTTCTTACAGTGGCTGTGGTCTGCAGAGTAGGTGTTTGATGTTTTAGAAGTGATGTCGTTGATGCAACGTGCAGGAGCAGTCGTCGTCGGCTTACGAGAGCATATTCCGGTGGGGTGCGGGGCCATGTGTCGCAAGGCGTGCCATCGCCGACGACACAAGATACATGAAATACTGAACAGTGAATGCTGACGATGCAGAACTCATTCGCGGTCGTGGACTGTAGAAAGTCTACTGCCGCATTAGCCATGGAAGATGGCTCCGCGGACTCATGGTCTTAGTATGCATCCCCCGTGTATGATACATTAGTGTACAATGAGGACATTTTGTCCCATCAGAAGCCCAATTCGCTTGTCGTATCAATCTTCTCCGGAGCGTCTGCTGGCTTTCGCAGAAACGCCTCCATCAGAACACCTGCTGCCACACCAACATTCATGCTGTCAACGCCGACATCCGGCGCATTGTTCGGACCTCTCTCGATCAAAACGAAGGCATCAGCTCGATTCTTCAAATTCTCACGTAGACCTTCTCCTTCAGCCCCCAGCATCAAGATGCAAGGATGATCTGCAAGTGGACTTGCTGCCGCTACACCAGAGGTCGTGAGTTGACGTTTCGCGTCTCTGGACGGCTTTCCCTCCGGCGCTACCGCAGCGTAGATCTTCCAGCCGGCTTTCGCAGAATCGTAAACAAAGTTCGAGGGTTGAGGGAGTGACAGTATCTGAAGTGCTTCACACGCTCCGGAAGAAGCTTTGGCAAGGACGCCAGAAGCCAATGGCGCACAGGTATTCGTTGCAACAGCGACTGCATCTGCTCCGTAAAAGTGGCATGTGCGCATAATGTTTCCCACGTTTGCAGGGTCCAGAATACCATCCAGCAGGACGACGAAAGGATGGCGCCAGGTGTTGCTGAACACGCGTATCGAATCGGATCCACCATTGACTGCCAGCTCCTCCGCGCTCTGTGGACCGACGACCAGAGGTAGGCTAGACTTCCGGACGTCTGGCTTGCCGAGAGCAAGGACTGGTGGTGCGGGCAGTTTCGATGCCTCGAGAACAATACCATTATGCGGCCGGCCATCGGACATCTTGTCCAATAGGAATGCCTTGTATTCATTGCGGAACGGCACATTCGCGTTCTTGGCCAGTGTTGTGAACTCGTGCACTGGCTTCGCATATCTTGGCTTGGCTGCACGACCAGTGTTGGAGATGGCTTCTCGCTCGATGATGTTCGGGTGTACGTATAGGTTGTAGAGCTTCCGGCGTTGAGCTTTGAGTGCCGCAAAGACCACATTCTTGCCGTAGAGGAACTCGCTAGCTGCTGTCGTGTATGGTATGGCCGTAGGAATACCGTCGTCGTCGTCCGCATCGCGAGATCCCGAGACTCGAGATTTCCTTGCGTCCTTGCTCCTTGAACCCGCAATGCCATGGCCTGCGGCTTCATTCGTGTCAGAGACTGGCTTTGTCGCTGTCCTCGGACGTGGCGAAGCCGACTCGTGGCGCTTAGCGGCAAGCTCAATTTTTCCGTCGCCTCTTTGGAATAAGACGCTCGAATCTGCACTCGCCGCATTTGCAATGTCGATGAACGTACCAGCGAAAGCCTTCTTCTCGAACAAAGATGCGACCGCCTCGGCAGGCTCATCCTGGAATTTGCCCGATGTCACGTATTTGTTCACGCTTCGGAGTGATGCGATCGTCATGTTGATCAGCTCACTGGTGTCCTCGCCCGAGGCTTCAGACTTTTGAATGGTTCTGATCAGCTTGCAGGCGGTCTTCACGTCCCGAAGGAGACCGGTGCGCGCTCCAGCGCCGTCTTCAGTGGAGTCGGCGGCGGTTGCGCTGACACTACGTCCACTGCCAGAGCTTGGCACAGCATGCTTAGAATACGACGACTCAGTATTCCGGGAACGAGGACTCGCAGCAACTCGTCGTCCAGAGCCTGGCTCCCTGTCACGGCGTTCTGCGAAGCCTCGTGACCTCTCCTCGAGGTTCTCATCTCGATGACCTGCAAAGTCTTGCCGTTCTCGAGCAGAGTCTCCGTCATGGCGGCCCTCAAAACTTCGTCTTCCTTCACCAGAATCACGCCTCCGACGTTCGGTGAATCCTTGACGCCCTGCGCCAAAGTCTCCTCGCGAGCTCTTTGTGATATCACGTTGCGCTTTGCCCCTGTCAAAACCTCCATCACCGGAGTCACCGCTGCGAGATCGAGGTTCGAAGCCAAGCGGCCGACGGCGATCTGGTCGTTCATTGCTCGCCTTTGGGAAAGATGAAGGATCGTCCTCATCCCTCGAAGAGCGGGCAGCAAATCCTGGCTGACCACGATATCCATCCTTGCCACGAGTCCTCACGCTTCGATCCGAAGTCGCGAACTCATCTCGACGACCACGGGACGCATATGCAGGCGATGGAGAATTGCTCTTGAACGGAGGACCGCCATCTCTAGGCTTGCGGAAACTCCGAGGGCTGGAATCGAAAGCATCATTTTGGTCTCTGGGCCGTCGGTCCCCATCACGTCTCATCAAGCTCCGCGAACGATCTGGGCCAGATGGCCCTGAGAAGCGATCCGCGCCGGAACGACCATCGTCACGACCGCCCCTTTTGGCATATCCACTATCTCTGGATCCACGCAGGCCTCTGTTGATGGCGGATGTGGTGGAAACCTGGCGCCAGTGGTGCGGCGCTTGTCTCGACTGCAAGGCCAAGATGCGATGGAAGCTCAAGATTGGTTGCCATGATGGATATATCATCGCATTGTCGTAGGTGAACACGCTTTGGAAATTTCCGGGAAGATTTATGAGCTGGGATGGAAAGCTTGTGGCTAAACTAGAACTAGTCTACTAGTTTCTACTGTGGCGGTGCAACTTCTATCCCGGCCGATTCATTAGTCTAACCATCGCCAACGCGTCGACCTCACGTCCAGCTTCGACTTTGTCATCCACTCGATCTCTTTCAGTACGCCATCCCACCATCTCCTGGATGCTCGCGTACAATTTTAATCCCGTTTGGCGCAATCTTTGTACCACTATTGCTTGAGACTGCGACACCGGCAACATGGCGTTCCACTTCGATGCCCGTCTGGACTCCTCTTCCGACGATGACAATCCGGCTCCAAATCTGGCCGCGTGGAAGGCTGGAGCGGGCCGTGGAGCGCAGGTAGGTGGACGAGCGCCTGTGGCTCCGATGGGCACTGCGTCGATGTCAGGCTCGCCAGACCGAACATTGGAAACATTGGACCGCAAGCGCAAGAGGATCTCGCAATCACCTCCCGCGCAGGGCTCGGTGTCCGCCGATGAGCTGGACCAGGAATCGTCGGAAGATCAAGAGCTGGGAATACAATCGATTGCCTCGTCGGAAGCTATCGAGAAGTCGAGTCGACGCAAAGACAACCGATCCAATGGCTCTACTAGTTCACGCAAACTTGTGGTGCAAATATCACGATCCGAGGCGGACGACAAAGACGACTTCGAGGACCTTCGCACCGGCCCTGGAAGTGTTAGGCGTGTGCTGCGAGAGCTTGACGAAGAAGACCAGGTCATGTACCAGGTCTTGTTTGACGACTTCCATGTGGAATTGGTACGTTCTTCAGCCCTTTCTCCTGCGCTCTACCCATGAAAAGGGGTCGCTTCGCATTCCCTTCGAGCCAGTGGCAAGATCGCACTTTACACCATCCAGAGCTCACATTGCTTGCATGTGAAGGTGTGGTTCTTCCGACCGTCACATGAAGACAAGGACTGCTGCCTGAGTCACGCACTATCCCCTCACATGACTATTTGATGCGCTACAATCGTTTCCTTCTTCTTCAACACCATCGCACTTCCCACATCATCACCAACAACACTTTGCACTTCACACGCAAGCGTATCAATCACACAACACCAGCTGCTCACACATCACGCACAGATCGGTTTCAACGAGCTACTGCAACACGACAACGCGGAAGACGCTCTGGAGGCTTTCAGCGCTGACCCTCCCTCACTGGACGAGTCAGAGCTTCCTCGACCACGATCTCGAGCTCAATCGCGCAACAAGCGCACGAAGCCTTCGAACATGGTGTCAACGCGCATCCGTCGCCCGGCTCAGAATAATGGCTTCGTGAAAACGACCGACTACGTGGACGGCTCAGACGTCGACATGTCGGATTCTATTGAGGTTGAGCAACCCAAAACACGCGGGCGCAAGCGCAAGCAAGAAACGACTCAGTACGTGGACGAGCCGGAGCCCGAGGATGAAGAATCCGAAGATTCGGAGGATGAGCTTTCTAAGCCGACCCGCTCGAGCAATCGCAATGTCAAAACATCAGGCAGGAGCCTTCGCCAGCGCCGAGTCTCCACTGGACTAACCGAAGACGAGGATGACGAAGATGTCGACAGCGACGGCATCCCTTTCCTTCAGTCTGATCTTCCAGGGCAACGTCGTGCTCGCCGCAGCGCACAGTCCAGCGAGGGCAATCGCTCCAAGAAGTCTAAGGTGAAGCACCGGAGTGAAGGCATGCGCCACTCCGGCCGCAGCACTCGACACACCGGTGGAATGCAAGAAGTCGAGGTCGATGACATCTACCGCTCGGACTCCGACAATACTCCAGCACCCGCAAAGCCAAAGACGATCGGTGTGCGCGAGATCTTCAAACCGAGGCCGCGTGGGGACGAGTTTCATTTGCGCCATAATCAATACTGTGATACCTGCAGCAATGGCTCCAACGTCGGCCCACTCATCGATTGCCAGGGCTGCTCGTTGGTGTATCATAAATCCTGTCTTGGCCATCGCACAGGGCGTGACCACCTTGTGACCAAGATTGACGAGGACGACTTTGTCCTCCAATGTCGCCGCTGTGTAGCTGTGGCTCGGAAGCGCGACCCCATGGCGCCCGACCAGGGCAAGTGTCAAGAGTGCCATACACACGGTGCGGCCTGTCGGCCATTTCGCCCGCGTAAGACACCGGCACAAGAGCAAAAGGACCGAGATGACAACGACGGCGTGGATCCGAGCTATACTGTGGCAGAAGAGCGGATCAACAACGCCGACAACGTGCTTTTCCGGTGCACCAGCTGCTTCCGCGCCTTTCACTTTGAGCATCTTCCATCGCGTGCGGACTTCCCGTCCATGGATATCGACCAAGAAGTTGACGTTGAACAACGTTTCCGCGAATACAGTCGCGATTGGCAGTGCAAGGAGTGCGTCGATATGCCAGCCAAGGTCTCAGGCATCATTGCTTGGAAGCCCGTGGACGAGGACACCTACGATCCGGCCCTTGGCTTTGAAGGCGTGGAGGAGGAGAACAAAGTCTACCTCGTTCGATGGGAGGGCATGTCATACTTCCGCGCTCGCTGGATGCCCGGTCCTTGGGTTTGGGGTGTCTCTGCGCATAGCATGCGCAAAGCGTTCTCCAAACGCGAGGATGCCCAGCATCCTAAGATGAGGACTGAAGACGCTATTCCTGAGGATTATCTACGGACCGACATCGTGCTCAACATCAAGTTCACCAGCATTGTTGATATTCGCACCGAGGAAATTGACAAGGCTCGCATTCGCGAGGTCGACAAAGCTCTCATCAAGTACAAGGGTCTGACTTACGAAGATGCCGTGTGGGAGGCTCCTCCGTCCCCTGACGATGGTGAGCGCTGGACTGATTTCGTCATCGCATACAATGACTGGGTTGCCGGGCGCTACGTTCGCCAACCAAAGGCTGCGGCACTGAAGTCACGCTTGGAGAAGGTTCGAAAGGACAACTTCCAGAATCTCGAAAAGCAATCACAGCCTGAGAACGTCCAAGGCGGAACTCTGATGGAGTACCAGATGCAAGGCCTCAATTGGCTTTACTACAAATGGTTCACGCAGAGCAACGCCGTCCTCGCCGACGAAATGGGCTTGGGCAAGACGATTCAAATCATCGGCTTTCTCGCGACCTTGATCCAGGACCACAGCTGCTTTCCCTTCCTGGTCGTCGTTCCAAATTCGACGTGTCCCAACTGGCGTAGAGAAATCAAGCGCTGGGCTCCTTCTTTACGCGTGGTCGCCTACTACGGCTCCCGCGAGAGTCGCGATTCTGCATACCGCTACGAGCTCTACCCCGAGAACAGCAAAGACCTTCGCTGCCACATCGTGGTGACCAGCTACGACGCCGCCGCCGACGAGAACTGCCGGAAATTCTTCCGCGGTGTTGCATGGCAAGGACTCATTGTTGATGAGGGTCAGCGCTTGAAGAATGACAAGAACCTCCTGTACTCGGCTCTCAGCGCCTTGAAGACCCCGTTCAAGATTTTGCTCACCGGCACACCACTGCAGAACAACCAACGAGAATTGTTCAACCTGCTTCACTTCCTTGACGATACCAAGAACGCTGCCGAGCTGGAGGAGGAATTCCAGGATCTCGACCAAGATAGCATTACCAGACTACATGACCTCATTCGGCCGTACTTCCTGCGTCGGACCAAGGCACAGGTGCTGACGTTCCTGCCGCCGATGGCTCAAATCATCGTCCCCGTCAGCATGAGTCTCGTTCAGAAAAAGCTGTACAAATCGATCTACAGCAAGAACCCGGAGCTCATGAAAGCTATCTTCAGACCAGATTCGAGTTCAAAATCGACTGAGCGTGGCAGCTTGAGCAACATCATTATGCAGTTGCGCAAGTGCCTATGTCATCCGTTCGTCTACAGCAGAAGCATTGAGGACAAGAACGTCGACATTGCATCTTCTCATCGCAATCTTGTGGATGCGAGTAGCAAGCTCAAATTCCTCGAGCTGCTCCTCCCGAAGCTACAGCAGCGTGGACATCGAGTGCTTATTTTCAGCCAATTCCTAGACATGCTCGACATGGTGGAGGACTTCCTCGATGGTATGCAGCTTCGATACCAGCGTCTCGACGGTAATGTCAGCTCTCTGAACAAGCAGAAGCGCATTGACGAGTTCAACGCGCCCGATTCGCCGCTGTTTGCTTTCCTCCTTTCGACCCGCGCTGGAGGTGTCGGTATCAATCTGGCAACGGCGGACACCGTCATCATCCTGGATCCAGATTTCAACCCACACCAGGACATTCAGGCACTATCGCGCGCTCACCGCATTGGCCAGACCAAGAAAGTTCTCTGCTTCCAGCTCGTCACGAGGCTGAGTGCCGAGGAGCGTATCATGCAGATCGGCCGCAAGAAGCTTGCCCTTGACCACGTTCTGATTCAAGAGATGGATGCCGATGACGCAGAACAGACTGATCTCGTCTCGGTCCTTCGCCACGGCGCCAATGCAGTCTTCGACGAAACTGACGACCAAGAAATCACTTTCAGCGACGCGGACATCGAGCATTTGCTCGATCGCAGCCACATTGAGAAGACGCCTTCCGGTGCGGATAAGACTGCCGAGAATCAGTTCTCGTTCGCTCGCGTGTGGGCCAATGAACGCGGCATGTTGGAGGAGTCAGCTCTGGAGGTCCAGGAGACCGCTCCCGACCCCGGAGTCTGGGATAATATTCTCAAGGAGCGCGAGCGTATTGCCGCCGAGGATGCTGCAGCCAAGGCCGAAGATTACGGTCGAGGTCGCCGCGCCCGTGCCAATGTCGACTATGCAGGCGAGGATAAGGCTGGTGGCGCCCTCGATCCTATGGGCTTGACGCCAGTGAAGCGCCGCAAGAAGCGTCGTGAAGGTGATGAGAGTGATACTGACTTCCAAGCCGATGAGAGCGAGGACGACGACGTCGATGGTGAGAACGGCGAGATGCTTGCTAATGGCGACATGGATGTTGTCAACGGTACTACCAAGTCCGCAGCAAAGAGCAAGAAGCCCGGTAAGACTCCCCAAAAGCTCCCGCTGCCGACCCCAACAGCAAAGAGCAAAGCCTCCCCAAAGTCATCGATCAGGAGACCACGAAAGCCTGCCACACCAAAAGCTTCTCCTGTCATGAGAAAGTCGGGCGGTGTAGCGGGCGTGACCCCAAACTCGAGATCTTCGAAGCAGAAGAGGGCTACCATGTCGAACTTCAACACCGATCTACTGCCGGTCGGTGCGACTCTGAAGTGGTCGTTCGACGGAGTCGACACACCTTACAAGACCAAGAGTTTCAACAACTCCAGTCCCGGAGACAATCTTCAAGATGCGATTGTCCTCAGTGACGACGACGATCAGGAGATTGTGCTGCCTTCTTCCCTTTCCTCAGCAGTACCAGCACTCCAAACACCAACACCCCAACCCACCAGTCCCTCGTCGCCACTCTCCTCTACACCAGCACTCACCACATAACTCACCATCGACTCATCATCATAATGCTTACAATGCATGCAGAGCACCCCACGTTCCGGCGAGCCATCGTGCCACAGCCGTATGTTCCGAGCGTCGACCCGGCCGCGAACGGTACTGCCAGCTCCAAACCGGCTCCTGCGATCAATTGCGCTGCCTGCCGCAAATACCATGCGGTCGGTAGCTGTCCTATTAAAATCGCTGGAGTTGAGTACTGCAACCTCTGCGGTATGGCTCACTACGGCCATGCACGAGTATGCCCTCACATCCAATCGGAGACTCAGGTAAGTTGAGCAGCCACAACATATCGATATGGCGGTCACTGACTCCATCCTTTTAGGTTCGAGCGATGCTGGAAGCCCTCAAGTCCTCCAACGAGCCCGAGCATCTGATCAATGAAGCTAAGCGGTACTTGCGCGGGTTGAAGGGCAACTTGGTGCAGCTCAAAAAGCAGCGCGAGGCGAAGGAAATTGCGGCTAGGGAGGCGGCTTATCAGCAGTCGCTGAGACCGCAGAACGACCCGTGGATGGGCATTTGAGATGGTGGTTTGAGGCGGGGAGTGACAGAATGGACTTGACTTCTTGATCACGAGGTGATCAGGACAGCGAGTTGATGCGAGATGATTGTACGATCGTATTCGATCCGTCAGCGTGAAATGAGACGCTTTCATTTCATTGTCAAGACCTTGTCGCTTGTTCTCATTCGCTTGTCCGAATATAATTCTTCAATTTCGCTCTGCCACGCTCCAGTCCTTTCGTTCGTCCGATATTCTGCGCGTTGGCGTAGAGGTCTGCTGTCTCTCACAACGATCCGCTCCATGCCCTTGCTTTCTCATAAGAACGGAACACCATTCACGCTCAAGTTCAGCACTACACAGCGAGGGTCATCTTGAGAAGGTCTCCATCGACAAGATCTGTCCTCCGGCGCTCCAACTCTGCCACATCCCACTTTGCATTCAGCAGCCTACCACTCAACCACTCCCTCGTCCAGTCCTTGGTCAGCCAGACGCAGAACGCACCGCACAGCTCGGGCGAGTCCGTGAGGTAGGGCACAAAAGCCTCTGGCGCGTTCTCAATTGCCATTTCGGTGTAAACGGCACCAGGATGCACAGCATACGTCGCCAGTTCTTCACCATGGTACTGCTCGTGGATGTGTTCTGACAGCTTCAATGACGCCGCTTTGCTCACGCAGTACTGAGAATTTGCTATCGGGCCTCGCACGACCATCGCCGCAAGACTGTTGACTCCGATGAACGCCTTTGCTCCGCCTGGCGTCTCCAACAGCAGTGGGATAAGGTACTTCGCGCAGAGGAAGGTACCCGTGTAGTGGACGGACGTCGCTTGGAAACGTTTCCGGGTCAGTGTCAGTGATCTTGAGACTGATTGGCCCTGAGTAGCCAGAGTTGACGGCGACCACGTCGAGACGACCAAATTGCTCGCGGATTTCCTTTGCCAGGGTAGCCACAGCTTCAGCGGAAGTGATGTCGCAAGGTATGATTGCTATGCGAATGTCTGGATTGATGGCTCGGCACGCGGCGGCGGTTTCTTCGAGGCCGGAATCTCGACGAGATGAGAGGATGAGGTCTGTTGCCCCGGCTTGGGCGTAGCTCGTGGCTATGCCGGCGCCAATTCCGCGTGAGGCGCCGACTATGCAGACTGAGAATGGAGATGGGAGGTTTGCTGTCTTGGGATCGATAGCGGCGTACGGAGCTTCGTGCGAGGTTGGCACAAAAGACCCTACGCTTTGGCTTCCCCAATCTGCGTCCATTGCGAAGAGGTATCCGAAACAGGGACGAAACGGCTATGGTATGGAAAATCAGGATCTCGGTCTGCGGATCTTTCACGGAGATCCTTATACTGTCGGATCTGTAAACCTGACACACTCAAATCGGAAGGAATAAGCCGAGTTTCCGTGAGGTTGAAGATCAACTTTCACACAGCACCAAAGCTACCGTGACGCGGCATATGCGCCAGGGCCACCAACAGGCTTCCATTGCTTTGATCTCCTTTTTTTCGAACTCAGCCCAGGATGGTGTACCATACGTTAGTTACTGCCACTACGAGCTATTTAGCCATTTAGTCACGTGCATATCAACCTCACTCGCTCAATGCATATTAACCTCACTCGCTTAATATGCCTCCTATTGCCTATATATTACTCTTAATGCGTCCTATCGTAATCTTAGTATGTGTCCGTATTGTTATATGCTATTAATAAGCAGTGGGTAACTTACAATACTAGTAAGTGGCCGTTTCTTCTTATAAAACTTCTACTACCGCGCTCTCTTTTTAAGTAACAACACTACTACTACTACTACTCTCTACGCTCTCGCCTACGATCTTATGCCTTCTTAGACCGCTCTTAATACGCAAAAAGGCTTCGATATTAACTCCGTTACGCCGTACGATATGCGCGACAACTCCTTACTACCGCTAGCCGTTATACGCGACGACTTATTACTACTACTACCTACTATACGCGTAGACTCTCTAGTAAGCGTTACGGACACCGCTTTACCGCTACTATTGCCTTCGGCTCTACCTACTAAGCTCCGCACCTACTATATGCCGACTACCGCCGATTAGAAGGCTCCGTAATATATTAGCGTCGTAAACTAGAAGGTAGCCCTTACTAAAGCTTAATTAATAGATGCGAAGGTCCGGAGGAGTAGTCGTTAGACGCTTATACGATATAATTACGTAGGACGAGTGTAGGAGATAGAGGAAGGTAAGTTTAATCTAGGCGATCTAGGCTAATCTCGGCCTAATCTTAGCTAATTATCCTAGGACAAGCTACGCACTCGCCTTATAGGCTCTATATTAATGCGAATTACGTCTATCGCGCCTATAAGGACAACTCCAAGCCTACGACTTGTGGATATTGCTTTAGCCGTAGTAAGGCTAACTGCGGCGCTAGGATTATAGTAAAAGAGGAGTTAGATGTCGAAGACAGTCTTAGTATTGTAGATAAAGGAGCAAAGGTAGCAGTATTATAGTCGGAGGTAGCGGTACTATAGTCGGAGGTAGCGGACTTAACGGAGGCGAAGGTAGAGTTAGCGGATAAGGTTTATAGAACAATACGTAACATCCTCCGTATAAAGGAGACATATAAGACTAAGATCGATAGACTTTGTAGTAAGATTAGAGGCCTTAAGGAGAGGCATCTGTCGTCCTTAGAGACTAATAAGCTTTTTAAGGCTCGTTTAGCGGCATTGGAGCAGAAGTAGCTAAGATTATACTAAGATACGATAAGATTAGCTCTCGAGCTACCGAACGATACCTATTTTTATGCTTAATATTAATGCTAAGCTACCTATGCTACTAATCCTATATACCTCTACCCCCTACGTGCATTCTGCACTAAGATTATACTAATTTAAGGTAAGATCGCATGAACCTTCGCTCTTAGCCTTCTTCTACGTTAGTAGTCGCTTCCTTCTACTTCGGCGTAGCGCATTAACCGTAGGCTCCTTAATAACTAGCTCCTTAATAACTAGCTCCTTTATAGCGGTAGTAGTAGGCTCGACGACGATCTTAGAGCGCTCTTACACTAGCGTAAGGGCTAGCATCGCGGCTAATAGATTACGCTTAACTAGGCTAGCCTCCTTCTAGCTAGCCTCCTTCTAGCTAGCCTCCTTCTAGCTAGCCTCTATCTTTATTAAGGATAGTTGTGTCGCTCTCGTATTAGCTGCTCCGGAGGACGTTAAGGATGCTACTCCCTTAACCGGCGTCTATAGCGGTAGTAATACGGCTAGCCTAGACTTGTCCGCCTTCTTCTTAGCTCGTCGTACAACGGCCGCTCTAGCTTGGGCTATAGTATCCTACGAGCTGGATGTAGTGTTAATGTCGTCGTCGAGGATAATAAGGGAGTCGTTAATTCTTACTAGTAAGGACGGCTGGAGCTCTAAGCTAGTAGTACGTTTGCTAGTCCTCGAGGGACCGGCGGTAGGCGCTATCTTAATAGAGTTGGCAACGGCGGCTCTAATAGCGAGATTAGCGCTAAGATCGTCGTCGTTACTACCGAGAGCGGCGTACGTAGCGATCTTATAGGCTAGCTAGTTGTCCTTATCTAGCTGCTTGCCCCTACCCTTGCCGGTAGTAAGATTAGAGCCGAGAGTAGCGCTCTCGTTAGCGGTAGTAGCGAGCTACTTGCCCCTACCCTTGCCGGTAGTAAGATTAGAGCTAAGAGCAGCGCTCTTGTTAGCGGTAGTAGCGAGCTCCCTAATAAATTCGTCTACGTCCTTTGGCTTAGTAGACGACGGCGTAAATAAACCGTCCGGTTTCTCCACTCTACTATCCTCGTACACACGCTAGCCTAGTAGATATATGTAGCTAGCCTTAGTAGTGCGTAACGCCAGATCTTCCTTATATATACGGACATACCCCCCTCGGCGGTTATACCGTTATAGCGGTTATCGGTGTTAACGAGTAGGGTAACGTATACGGTCGCCTTAACGAGCTTAATCGTGTTGTTAGTAATAAAAGGGCCCAGCATCCGGTTAATATTAGTGGATATAGTGCTCGTATAGCCGGGTTTAACGGGTTAATTAAGGTCGTTGTACCTAATAGATAGGAAGCAGTCGTAATATAGACGCCGGCGCATACGGTTTTAAGCGTAGTAGCTCTTACCGAGAAGGTATTTAAGTAGCTAGAATCGACGCTCTTCCTTTGAGATAGCACTAAGAGCAGCGCTTATCTCGTCCACGACGCCTTAGCTAGTCTACTCGAAGGGATCGGTCTGTCCGCTATACTCCGGCACCGTATTACTAGTAGTTACCTTAACGGTATGCATCGTATATATAATACTAACCTCCTATAGAGTCTCGACCTGCGGTCTACTACGTTTAGACTTAACTAGAGGCGATAATAATAGTCCGGCTTCACTTAATTAGGGCACCGCTAATGTAGCATTAGCGGTAGTAGCAGCTTAAGTAGCGTAGGCGATTAATAGATTGCAGCTGCCGGCATTAGTAGGGCGAGTGTGCTACTTGGAAGTGCTCTATCGAATTGGATTAGCACGACTAGACTAAATAACGCTATATCCTTTGTATACGCCGGTGCTAAGGTTGCTTACTAGAGCGGTAGAGGCGATAGTAGTAATCTTAGTGCGTGTCTCGGTGCTTAGTAGATCGCAGCCGTAGTTGCTATAGTGCTTAGTAAGTCCAACGTAAGGAGTTCTATCCTCTATGTAGAACTTAGTAAATGCAGGCATAATTAAGGATAATTAAGGATAATTAAGGACTAATCGGTGTATATCGGCGTGTATTAGTGTATATTAAGGAAGTAGAGGGAGTAGAGGGTAGGGAAAAGGCGGAGGACGGGGGATAAGTAGAGTTTTTATTAAGGAGGCGATCTTAGCGTAATCCTAACTATTATCTTAATTATAGGGGGAAGCCGTTCTCTATAAATACCTACCTTATACGATCCCTTAGCTATAGGCCTACACCCTACGCTAACGTCTTAAACTCTACTAATGCACTACCGGCGGCCAAATGCGCGGCAGCTATAGCATAGAGATAAAGATATGCAATAATATAGAGCTTGTTACTAGTAGCGGTAGACTCCTCGCTAGTTATATTAGTAGGGAGTTTAGCGGAAGCGAGGACGTAGTTAACCTAATGCATAGTAGCTACCGGAAGATACGAAACGAGGTCTGCATATGTATATTAGCACTTGCCGCCGGTGTAAACTAGTAGTCCGATCTCGGTATAGATCTTAGCTAAATCCCTAGCTAATCGTATACTTACCGAACTCGTCCTTCCGGTCGATTATCTCTTATATCTCCGGATGCGTAGTGTTAAGGGCGATGCTATATAGCTCGGTTCCCTTTAACTCTAGATAGTCGTAGAGGATATTCGGAATACTATTAACATAGCCGGTAATCTTAGGGTGCTTCCGAATACGGTAGCTGTTATAAGTTTAAACGAACTTCTAGACAGTGTATCGAAGGATCGGTATATAGATAGCGAGGAAGGCGATGCGGTTAGCCTTTTGATCCTTATTATAGTAGCGAGCGTTACGCATCTCGATAAAGAAGTTACGCTACCTATTAAACGCTGCCGTCGCACCGAGTCCCTAGAAACGTTTAATCGTATTGTTGCCCTTACTAGTTATATACTAGAAGCCCTCGTTAAAGCGCAGTTAGTAGCCTTCTTAGTACTTACGGAAGTAGAGGTAAGCGTCGGCTATTATTAGAGTCTCGACGCCGTAATTAGTACGCATAATCTATATATATAGTTAGAAACCGAGGACAATACACTAAGATATACACTAAGATCCTTACCTACGGCGTCCGTCCGAGCTTACTAACTACGCCGAGATATTAATAGAACACCGAGAACTTCGTCTTAGCTATAGTGCCGACATAGGCCTATATAATCCTACGTAAATACATATTAATGCAGTAATAGAACTAAATACTAAACAGCTCCAGCTTATAATACGCATCTATAGACTATATATAATCCGGGCCCTAGGCTTTTAGAAGATAAGAACGCACACGGACTCGCTTACTAATGCGGCGTACGTTAAACGGTGCCGGATTAAGGCGGTAGGCAACGCTAAAGATCCGATTTCTATATATAGAGCGGTTAGCACTAAGATCGATACTAAGATTACGGGGATAGCGAACCGTCCGATTAATTTAAACTCCCTCCACATCTACCTCGTAAGGTTGCGGTATCTATAATCCTCCAACGCTCTACCCTTAATAACTCCGAGTAGTACGCCCTTAATAATCTTATTATAGGTCGGCTAGTCGTCCTTTAGAATCCTACGATACAACCCTATGCTTTTCCTTAGCTCTACGAACTGCTACTTCGAGAGCGTAAAGCTATTAATGTTTAAGATCCTGTAGTAGACAGCATTATCCTTATCTGTTTCCTAGAACAGCTCTTTAATCCTTACTCGTAGACGCTCCTAGTTAGTAGTACTAAGATTAGCCCTTCGAGGCCTTATTGTTATACCCTAAGCTACTAGTTGCCTCCTTAGCGTTCGGAGGGATATATCTACCTACTTCTACGCTCTTAGCTATAATCTTACCTCCTCGTAGCTTAGGCCCGAGACGTAGATTAGGACTTCGATCTCTTTATAGAGGTAGTCGTAATTCGGCGGTAGGCGTGGCATAGCGTCTCGTCGGTGAGATTAGCGGTAAGAGGGCGTAAGAGAGGGCGTAAGGATGTATATAGAGTCGGCGGCGGTAGCAGTATAAGGGCGGTGTAAGGGCGGTAGTATGTATATAGTCGGCGGTAGCGGCGATAAGGATAATAGAGCCTTGGCGACAACGACAACGGTGGTTGATTAATTGATTAATGCTATATATAGCAATCGTCTAATGTGTAAATGGCTAAAAACCTCGTAGTGGCAGTAACTCACGAATGGGGCGCCATCCCAGGTTCGGACTTTGAGCGTTCCGATTCCAACCCAGGCACTCGTACATCGGCTTGCAAGCTGCCCTGCTTACTGTACCCTGACCGGTGAGCTGCATGCCGACCTGCAAAGTTACATGTACGCCGTAACAATAAGGCGTGCCAAGTCGACAAGAAAAAATATCGGTACGGACATCTTACTTATCAACTAAACATCCTTCTCGCCCTTCTCATTGTCACTCCCACTGTTGCCTGCCTCCTCTCGATAGGTGTCCATCTGTGCCGAATCCTGCTTACTCTTCGCTCCAAGTCCACTTGGCGCAGTGACGCTGCTGCGGCGACGATGCTCGGCCGTGTCCAGGTAATTGATAAGGAGATTGCCGTTCTTGTCGAATCGATGGGGCGTATTTTTCGGGGATGCGACTTTGACAACGTCGAAGTAGCCTTTGGAATTCCGGAAGATGTCGTCCATCTCCTCCAAGCTCCTGTACGCAGTCTCTGGGTAGAAGAAGTAGACGCAAGGAACGATGAATGCGTTGATGACGGCGAAGATGATGTAGGTCTGATAGCCGATCGTTGCGAATGCCACGGGTGTGACCATGACCTGAGACTGGAGTCAGTATAATCTCACTTCTCTCGCCACGCGAAGCACACTTACCACCATGAAGTTGAAGATCCAGTTGGCACTTGTGGAGAGCGCACTGGAGGGTGCGCGGATCCGTAGAGGAACGATCTCCGAAGGATAGAGCCAGGTCATACCCAACCAGCCGATGGCGAAGAATGTGTTGAAGACAAACAAGAACACCACAGCCACGATACCAGGCTGGGACTGGACCGAACCATCAGGAGTCGTGAACGACGTCACAATTGCGAGCACGACCATAGACAGTGACATGCCGACGGCGCCGAACAACATTAGAGTGCGACGCCCAGCCTTTTCGATCAGGAAAACGGCAATCCAACTGGCAGCGAAGTATTCCGTTCCGTTGATCGCGGCGAGGAGTCGAGGTAGATCTCCCTTCAACCCGACGCTCTCGTAGATCACAGCAGCATAATAAGTCTGAGGGCGGAGGAATTAGCGATGGGGTCGGACGTGGAAGGCATAAACGCAGACTAAGACCTGCTGGCAAAGTCCGAGAGACAGTCTCGGATCGCTGCAGGCCTTCCGTCCTTCGTTGTTCTTACAATCAAGTTGATACCTGTTAGATCAATTAGCTGTCATTCGAGGATGATCTCGAGAAGTGAACCGGAACTCACCAGAAATCTGTTGAAGCACCTGGCTGACATATCCAAGGAGAGCCCGATGAAAGTTGCGATCCGGACCCATGGTGAAGACGTCCTTGAATCCTGCCTTGGAGCTCTCAATAACGCCGTCCTTGATGGCATGGAACTCGCTCTGAACATATGCATCGTCCTCCGGCACATCGCTGAGAGCAGCCAGAACAGCAATAGCTTCCTGATCCTTTCCTTTGAGAATGAGCCACCTCGGTGACTCCGGCAAGCCCAGAATGAAGACCAGAATTACCAGCGCGAAGAAGATCTGGAGAGAGATCGGGAATCGCCAAGCGACGCTGCTGGGCTCCAGGAAAGAGAATCCAAAATCAACCCAATACGAGATCATGATGCCTCCGGTAATCAGTGCTCCTTCGATCATGACCATTGGACCTCGCTTGTGCGATTTGGACGTTTCCGACTGCCACATCGGGACTGTGCTGGTGTTGAGTCCTGCCTAGTGTCAGATCGAATGAATGGATCTGAGATGACCAGGCTTTAACGTCTTACCATTTCCAAGTCCAGTAATGATTCTCCCAGCAATGAGCTGACCCAGACTGAATGAAGCCGTCTGAATCGCAGCGCCCACGACCATGATCGCTGAGCCAACGAAGATCGTTCGTCGTCGTCCAAGGATGTCACCAAGCCAAATACACGCAACAGCGCCGACGAAACATCCGAGGTTGTAGGAGGCGATCGTGATTCCCTGCTTTGTCGCTCGAGAACTCGTGCCGGCTTCATTGCCGACGTTGATCTCTGGAAATACTGCCAGGAAGGAGGGAAGTGTCAGGAGCCCGCCCATGACACCTTGATCGTATCCAAATCTTTCGACAGGTCAGCGATCTTCATTACTTGCTGCGACGGGACACCCACAGCAGGAAGTCGAAGCCGGCAATGATGCCAACCGCCCAGTTGAGCCTTGAGCCACGAAGGCCGTAGAATTGATGTTTCCCCATGATTGTGATCGCTGCTACGCTCTGCCACGTCGACAAGGGCTGTAGCCCGTGGTAAAGTGCAGAAGCGATATTGAAAGAAGAGGTCCGAGAGATCGCGAATCAAATAAGAAGAGAACCAAGCTCCTTCTTGAGCTTTCTTGAAGCCCTGTTGCTGGCACTCTTAGCCGTTCGGCCAACGCTTACACGCGCCGCTAGCCCACTCATATCGAGCCATTGAGCTAATCAGGACCTCAGAATAAAGTGAAACCCGCTCCAGAGTGTGGAGTGCGGAGATTCTAGTGGAAAGTAAGGAGACGGTGCCCGCGTGCTCTGCGGCTCCGGAGAAATGACGTTGGGCTGGTCGGCTTGCCCGATACGGAAAGCCGCTGCGGCTGTGAGATCGACATCACCTCCGATCGAAAGATCGCGGTCAAAGACTCAAAGCGTGGCACCCACGTTGTCTTTCTATAGTCGGTGAGTGACGACAAATACCTCCTGTAGCCGAAAGAAGCGGCTCAAGCGACTGCTGTGCCGATCGGTAGCTTTTGGAGGAGAGTCTTACCGACTTCATCTTCATCAGACTTCCGCGAGCTATCCATCGTATCCATCGGCTCGAGGTCGTTCGAATGCCACAGATGGAGACTCCACATGTCGGGAAGTGGTCGGTCTGTCCAGATTTACTGCCACATGGCAGTGGATCCCGCTAGGTGGACCTTTCAGACAGGATGGATCGCTCTTTGGGGCGAGTCTCATTTTCTAACGTACGCGGGCAGTGCTTCGAATCGTTCCGCTCAGGCAGCACAGTAACTCGGCAGCGACGTGCAGGTAGGTTATCAGTAAAGCAAGTAGCGAGGATAAACTCAACGTACAGCACGACGTACAGGATGAGGTACTGGTCGGGGTTCCGGTCAAGGTACAGGCCAACGCACCAGTCGATGTCCAGTTCATGTACAGGTCCACATACAGCCAAGTTACTAAGGACGGCTAGCAGGTTGGCTTTCATGCTCCAGTATTCGGGCAGATGTACAGGTGAATTAGCGGCCGTCTTATTAGCCTGCACGATATGTTAGCAGCAAGCCGCCGAATACCGTCAGGACCGCAGGAGACGATATCAGAACAATGAACGATGCGGACAAACAATTCAACTGGCACACGTCGAGTTCAGCACCACTTTTCATTACTAGGCTACTTGCGATTCGCTAGTCGTCTCTGATGCTTGTGGATGCTGCCACACGCTCGAGAAACAAGGACAAAGACACCACATGCCGCCGCTCAGAGCGGACTTCGGAAGTTCGGAAGTTCGGATCGCTCAGAGAGCGGTCCAGGAAACCAGGCAAATCTACCAGCCGCCACCAGAGGTGTCAGCCGCCGGAGCAGTGTCCTCCCAACCGCCACCGCCACCTCCGCCAGAGGCAGGAGCAGCATCCTCCCAACCAGCATTGCCGCCGGAATGTCCAGCTCCGTCCTCGGCATCGCCTGTCTTCACAGGCTCCTTGCAGCGACGGTAAGAGTGACCCATGCCGTCACAATTGGAACACTTCACACGGCTCCAGTCGGTGGGCTTGCTGCACTCCTTCGACATGTGACCGATCTCATCGCCTGGAGGAAAAGTCAGTGGCTTGGTCGATGGTCGAGACGGGGAGACTCAACAGTTTCGGCACTTCATCACACGCTCATTCACACAGTCAGCCTTGCGGTGACCCTCTTGATGGCAGTTGAAGCAAAAATCTGGCTTGCGGTCGGGGCAGTCTTTGCCGAAATGACCCATCTCTCCACAGGATTTGCATTCCACGCCTTCAGCGGACCTAGGCTGGTCGCACTCCTTCGCCTGATGCTCGTCACTGCCGCAGTTCCTACAGCCGCCCTTGGTGGTCTTGCGCTCCTCAGTACAATCACGAGCGCGATGGTCAGTACCTTGAAGGGGCAACGAGTGTCAGCGATGATTTCGATGGCGTGGAAGGACAGGAAATACCGTTACAGTTGGCGCAACTCAGTGTGGACACCGTCTCGCGCTTCTCTTCCTCGCAGGCGCTCGTGGTGTGTCCCTGGGAGCCGTTAGTTCCATGGTCGTCGACGATGAAGATGGAGATCTCACAATCTGCTCGCAGTTGCGGCACTTCTGCACGAATCCATCCATGACCACACCAGCCTCGGCGAGGCGCTCGATGTTGGCCTCAGGAGTCTCCGGCCAGCCTTCGGCGAACTTGACGCGGCGAGGACGAGCGGAGAACTGGAAGCTCAGGACATACTTCTGATCAGGCTTGCCCTGAAAGTTGACGATGGTGTGGGTATCGGAGACCTCCTGCTCCTTGGCGATGAGGTAGGTATTGAAATCTGCCTCACGGAAGGTGCCTTCGAGGTCGACGAGAGTGAGCTCAGGGTATGCCTTCGCATAGGCGAAGACCGCGCGGCGGATGTCATCGACGTCCTTCTCCTTGTCCGCGGCCACGACATTGTTCCATGCCTCCTCGGCGCCGACTTCCTCGATCTTCATGTCCGCAAACATCGCGTGCATGCGGTTCTTCTCACAGTCGGAAGCTTGGTGACCAATCTCTCTGCACGCGGGGCACGGCTTGTTAGCGCGCTCGATCGCGGCGTTGGTACACTCTGATTTCATGTGGCATTGATGAGTGTCAGTAAAATTTCGTTCATCACCCATGAAAGGGAGGAGCAGACCTTGTTCACCGCAGCGGAAGCAGGCGCCGTCGCCAGCATCATGGCTGTCGCCTCCATTCGGGCAATCACGAGCGAAGTGCCCGTCCTCGCCACAACGTCTGCAGCCCCCATCGGCAGCCTTGAAATCGCCGTCGGCATGCTTGGAGGTGTTGTCCGCAGAGAAGCCGTTGTCTTGAGCCGCCTCATCGGGCTTCCAGGCCGCATCGTCACCGCCGGAGTCCACCTTCCAAGAGTTGTCCACTGCCGCTGTGATCAGTGTCAGTGGTGGAAATCAGGATGAAGAAGCTGAAGTGAAGTGACATACGAGCTGGAGCGTCGTCCCAGGTTGCAGAACCCATGGTGATTGTGGTGTTCTTGACGTGGTGTGAGTTCAAGTGTGCAAAGTGCTGATGTCGTTGTCGCTTGGTGGTGATGGTGGAAGGAATCGAAGTTGAGGTTGAAGTTTGGAAGCTGTCTGCAAACGCGGTGTTTTGATGGACAGAAAGCGGGAACGGGAGCACGGATGCACTTTCGTTTCCTGGAGCGCGCGCGCTAAGCGGCGCTAGTCGCGCATATGTCCCAATGCGGAAGGAATGCGCTTGTGATCGCTTGTGAAAGTTGAAATTGTGAGCTCACTTCACTTCACTGGGTGAATGGTTGTCGGACTATACTCTGATTGATTCCAAGCATGGTCGTGTCCACGTACATGACGGAATTAGTTACCGGTACAGTGGCAAGACCTTGCACGCGTAACGCGACGATCCGAGAGTAGTACAGATAACGAAGGGGTAAGACAGCTGTACAGGCAACAACACAGTTCCGGAGCCGCACGGGCGATGAGAGGCTTCGATAGCCCGTCATGTAACGTCCCTATACGGTTTGGGAGCCGTGCAGGTAACTTGGCTGGTCGTGTTCAGATGCTGCACAGGTGACTTAGCCAGACGCCTAACGAAGCTGTCTAGTTGAGTTAGCAGTACAGCTTGCGGTGATGGCAGATAAGTCAGCTACACGTCGTGCGGAACGGTACAATTAGCCTAGCAGAGCATGACACTAAAGGCTAAAGCTTCCCATATAATTACAATGTCTTTCCTTCGACAGACGACAGCCACTAGCAGAGCCTCCGCAATGCACCGAATGCCAGTGGACATATGGGTGCACAATTTCTGACATGCGCTTGCCAACGAGATCATCTACATCGTGCCTCTCGATGGCTCGATCCCAAGCATTACTCTCTCGGCGGTACGCGCTGTCCGGAAGAGATTCAAGGCCATCATTGATAGTAGCAGTCAGCTGAAGCACCCCAACGTACCTGGCACTTCTGCACAAGGAAAACATTGGAGCTGATTCCATTCTCGCTCGCTTCACGAAGATCTCTCCTTTACGACCACTGATCGGACAATTTGCTGGAGCCGCCGAAATACTCGCCATGGCGGGTAGACAAGCATGCAGGACTTTCAAATGGACAGGTCATTTCTCATTGCAACTCTAACGAAAGAGACTGGAAGCGGGCATAACGCAACCCGAAAAGCAATTCAGTAGACGCTCATCTACCATGAGGGTATCTCGCACATGCAGAAACATGAACAACGCCGACAAACACACCCCATACGCCCATCCAACGCTACCATGCATCAAATCTCTTTTCCCAACTGCCACCTTTCAAATCTAAACCCCTCTGAACAACCTCGTCACCAAGAACCAACACGCTCCAACGAATCTCACCGCTGCCAACGCCGCAACGGAATACAGTACAACTGCCATGTAAATCACGGCGCGCTGATCCGTCGTCTTCTCCTCATCACCGCCCTGCGGCGTCACCCGCTCCATGCCACCTGCGTTCAATACAATCGCCGCCAACGCCAGATTGCAGAACATCCACGCCAACACGACCGCGGATCGGAAGCCCTTGTAGTAGTCTTCGTGCTTCTGTTCAGGAGTAACGCTGCGCTTCGGAACAGCGTATTTCGTGCTGAAGACGCGGAGTTCTTGTTCGTATTGTGTGTTCAAATCCGCATCGTCGGTGGGGATGGCGACGTCGACTTTGCCGCCGGGCTTGAGGTTCGCGGCGGGCAGCTTCTCGGGTTTGTCGTCACCCTTCGTACCCCAGGTAATATCGTGGGTGTTGCAAAAGGCGTAGACGTTGAGGATATTGAGGTACGTCGGGGTGAGGAGGAGGTATTGGATGAAGCACGTGATCATGTGCCAGGGATCGAGGAAGAGGATCGAGGCGACGAGGTACAGCAGCCAGGTTGAAGCCATGGAGATGATGAGGGTGAAGAAAAGCTGGTTCTTGAAGAGGAGGGCGACGGAGAAGCCCTGTTGCGTTGCGACCTGAGCTTGCACGGACTTCACGGTGATGAAGACCGAGGCGAAGAGGAGATAGGCCATGATGACGGCCCAAAAGTAGACTTGCGCCATGTAGAACTTGTTGCTGCCTTGGGGTCTATTGCCGAGGGCGAGGACGAAGCAGGTGACGAGTGTCGCGAGGTATAGCCATTCAAAGGTTACAGACAAGATCAGACCGGCTGTACCGAGCAGATCCTTGCCAGAGAGCGAGGTGGTGAGGATGCGGAAGACCAGGAAAAAGTTGCCCTGGAACATGTCAGCTGGAGTTTCAATTTTACTGACATTGTCGAACTCACGATAGCAAACCAAGCGAACAGCATGTTGACAGCCTGGTAAGTAAACTCCACGAAGAAAAACAGTTTCCGGAGGAGAGAGTGATGACTTCTGAAGATCTCGTAGAAGTGGGCGAGCGAGTAGACAGCGGCGAAGAATGATCCGTTCAGCCATCTTCGTCTCTGCAGGATAAAGTCTGCCATCTCGGTCGGCACATCAGTCTCACCGGTAGCCGACTTGACATACTGGAGGATCCAAGAACAGTTCCGCTTGCTGACAAGCTCCCAGCACAGGATTCTGTCTTCGGCGAGATACATGTTGGCGGTGAAGATGCCAGCATTCGCACCATGCATCGTCTCTCCGGCGAAGTACTTTTCCAGTGGTCCTTGGCCAGTCTTGTCGTTCTGGAGGGCGACAAATCGGTATGCCGAGAAAGCTCCCGGAAGCACGGTGATGAAGCCGAACGCGCTCTCCAGAGGCTTGTCGAGGATGTTGCTCATCTTGTACTCAAAGTTCTGCGCCGCGACAAGTGGGTTGATCAAGTTCTTGCCCTTCTCCAGCATGGCCTTGATCTCACCACAAGCGCCACCACACATCGGCTCTCGGTCGAATGCTTTCCACAAATCGTAGACACTGCTCCGTCCGGGTCGCGTTCCCGCGTCGATCAGCACGCAGATGTTGGGCTGCAGCACCTCGCCGAACGCCTGGAAGAACCATCTGTGCGAGTTGATCTTCTTTTGATTCTTCTCCTTGAGGCAGAACAGGATTTGAACAGGAGTGTTGCCCTTCTTCACACCGACGATGCCTTTCTTGATCTCCAGCGTCATCTGAGTGGTGTACTCGTAGATATGTGCCGTCACGTCCTCGCCATTGACCTGCTGCTTGGCAATGCCATCCTGGTAGATACCCATCGCAGCGAGCACAGAGCGAGTTCGAGGGTTGATCTTCGCGCGACCATCCGACACGATGCAAACAACAATCTTCTTCCATGCCTCCTTTCCCCACGTCTTTGAAGATGTCCTCGAATTCATGTATTCGATATTCTTGATGACACCGATCAAGGTCCGTGCAAGCAGCTCGTCCTCCTCGTTGTACATGGTAATAACAATAAACAACTCAGTCTGACGAGGCTTTGCGAACAGCCGCTGCCTCAAGGTGAAGCGCTTCGTGCTGAACTGGCTGGGATCGCACGTCGCCGCGCTGTATCGCATATGTGTGAACTCGTCTCTTTCTGGTGGCTGAGCATGCTGAATCTGATTCAACAGCCGAGGAGGAATCGGACAATCCAACACCAAATTGCCATTGAACAATTGCACCTCCTTCACCGTCTTCCATCTTCTGATCGGCGCATTCACCGGTGGTGGTGGCGGATCGCTGTATCCACCTTCGAGGTCTGGGTCTGGCGACGGGTGCGCCTGGTGAGGATCAGGTCCGTACGTGCCCGGTGCAAGCATTGGCCTGTCGTCGTCCTCGTCCTGGTAGTACCCGCCATGCGGCGCGTCGTACGGCAGATTTCCGTCATGAAAGTACTCATTGCGTCCATTCGGGTGTGGACTCAAATTGTACTCTCCTCTTCCCTCGTGCGCTTGCTGTTGGAATGGATTGGGAGTGTATCCATGCGAGTGCTCGTCGTCGTAAGTCTGACCATGGCCGTAGGAAGACGGCATATTCGTGACTTCGTATGTCGGCTGTGCTTGGAGTCTGTCGGTGGAGTGTGCGAACGAACCTGGGCCCATAGGGCCACTGGGAATCTCGAGAGGTCCATCGTGGTGGACATAAGGGCGATCAGATAACTGATAGCCCTCTTGCGGCGCGGGACTGTGGTAGCCTCCTGGAGAAGGCTGTCGGTGGTCCATGAATGGGTTCTGAGGGTTGTCGTACTCGTCTTCGGGTCGTCCACGACCGTAGCCGCCGCCTGTAATATAGTTTAGTCTTCGGTCGGGGGTGTGTCTGCTGACGTGAGGTTGCTAATCTTCTCTCGAGGCTAAGGCCAGGAGGTCGCATTCCAACCATGTAGTGCGTGCCAATCGCGTGCAAGTCATGCGATAACTCTCCAAACGACTCTCAAACGGAATATGCAGACGCCGCAGACTTACCCAGTGGGTTGTAGCTCATAGCTGAAACTACTCGCGGTGTAGCTCGCTCCTGAGCAGGTCTTTTCCTCTTCTCGTGCAAACGATCGTGTCGGGATGAACGGGTGGTGAAGAGGCCGAGTCGATGGATTGATTATCGGCAGATCAATACAGCGCGATGGGCAAGGTGGGGGAGAACGACTGCGAGGGATGGTCGTCGGGTGGATGCGCGGAGGTGCTTCAGGACGGGCTTTGCGCTGGGGTCTGTTTACGTTACGTCGATGCGGCTAGGATGAAGCGGCTTTCCCGTAGCAACGAGTGTATAGAGAACATCAATTGAATGAGAGATACAGTATACGGTTGTATGGGAAGAGGACAGAATGGAGGATGAAGAAAATCAGACTGATCAGCAGGCTGGTCGCATGTATATGCAGACTACTGTACTGTATGCCCGTCTGATCCAACCAACCTGACCCTCCATTCGTTGGACTGATGACTTTGGCGGCTCTGCCACCCACAGGGCTCGGCACTGCCTCGAAACGCGTCCCCCTCGAGGTTCAGGGACAGGCTACCTTGGGCGATCTCAATACTGTAGGCAAGCCGACCCGTTGCAACGAAACGTCTGCCTCCCGTCGTTGACGTCGTCGACTTGCGCATGTGTCGTCCACGCTCCGTCGCATGTTGCTGTGATGTTTCTCGCTGGCTACTTGTACTCCATTGCGATCTGGTTAAAGATCAAGGGCCCCGCGGGCCTAACTTTTGTGTTTGAGATGCACGATCTTAGCGCGGAGTAGTCAGCAGCCGCGCATGTGAGTTTCCGTCTCGAAATAGAAACACACCTCGCTTTCTAACGATTACGTAGATACTTATATACTGTACCACTCTTTTGAAGAATGGCATTTCTTCAATCACGCACATCTTACGTGCATCGAACTCCAGACTGTGGTTATGAATCGTCCCCGTGTATCAGCCTTGTCTTCTGAGCTTTGAGGTTGCACGTTCGGGCAGATAGCAGCATCAATCGCACACCAATGCCAACCATCATCATATCAATACCTCTTGGCATCGCTCCATCTCATCCGAACATATCTTGAACTTTTCTACCCTGCCACAAGCATACGTACTACTACGCCCCTCCCATCCAATCCAAAATCCTGTCGACTACCCCGCTCGAGGGCACTGAAGCAGTCTCAGCCCCCCAGGTAGCACCCGCATCTAAGCTGCCTAAGCTCACGAACCCGACGGCCTCCAACCATGGCCTCAGGCACATCCACCACCACTGGCCGTCCAGTCTCCGTCCTCTTCGTCTGCCTCGGAAACATCTGCCGCTCTCCAATGGCCGAAGGCGTCTTCCGACACCTGACCGCCTTCGAGACCTCCGACCCACACCCTCTCATCTCCGCCATCGACTCCTGCGGCACAGGCGCCTACCACGCTGGCGGCAGGCCCGACTCCCGTACCCTCGCTGTACTCAAAGCCAATGGTCTTTCATCGTACAAGCACGCCGCGCGAAAGGTGCGGGTACCGGAGGACTTTGAGAAGTTCGACTATTTGATTGCTATGGATGAGGATAATTATATGGATTTGAGGGACTTGGTCAAGAGGACGAAGAAGAATAAGGGCACGCTGGGCGAGAAGCATTTGGACAAGGTGAGGCTGTACGGGGAGTTTGGAGGGAAGGATAAGAATGAAGAGATTGGAGATCCTTATTACGGTGGGAATGAAGGGTTCACCATCGCGTACGAGCAGGTGGTGAGGTGTGGGAAGGGATTGTTGAAGGAGATTGAGGAGAGAGCGAAGGCGGAGGAGTGAAGAAATGGTTGAAGCTGGGCAACGATGAAGAGAAACGAGGCCTTGGGCCAAAGATTGGTGTTGCTCTCACCTACACGGTCAACGACACGCCGCTCGGACTTGCTATACTGCTGCAGCTCTGCATGAGGGGAGCCACTTCAGGTCCGAGACAGCCACGAACAGCTGCAGGACGATGTGCAAGCACTACTGTGATTGCGAGCTCAAAGATTTGCGCACTCGTTTCCGGACGATGAACCAGCAGAGTCACCACGGATAAGCGCGATATTTAAGAAGCGCAATCACTTTGCGAAGCAGACAGACGCAACAAGCAGCAGCGATACTGCTCGCTGGCAGAAGAGAACCTAGGAGATGAGCCCAATCGCAAGATTTCGCCCAATATTGTGGTCACCAATACGAAGTAAGCCAAACGACATCCGCTTGAGCCTCGATTGATTGCACCGTACACGCTTTCACTGTGTATCATGAGGTCCTTCACTTCGTCACGATGTCCTGGAACGTCCCTGCCAAATAGGCTTTCGCTAGCGTGGATCTTCCTAACCTCCTCCGCTTGACCGATATGCTTGAGTCCACAGCACCGCTCTGTTATCTTGTTCTCCGTCAGCATATATATCACTTATACATACACATATACATATCAACTACAGCTATTTCGACCTCATTCTTCGGGAGTATACCAAACCAAGCAAAGCATATATATATACACCATGGGCGGTTTCTCCAAATTCGTCGGCAAGCTTCCCTCCCTCTCTCCACGCCGCAACACATCTACTCTGCCCTTCCGAATCTAACGTATCAACAGACAAAATCCTCACATCCAAGTTAAACAAGCCATTTCCGGTGACTCTCCTTCCCTCCGCCATCGGCTATTATCTGGGCGTCAAGCAGGGCGAGAGACAAGCGCAGTTGTTGGCGGAGATCAGAGCTTTGGATCGTGGGGAGCACGGAAAGGTGGAGCAGATTGCTGGGCATCCACGGTGATCGGGGGACGCGAGAGAAGGGATTGAGCAGGGTTGGGATTTCGCGCTGTTGAAACTTGGGGATAGTTCAGGGTTGAGTGGCTGTCGTTGTGGTGGTGAGGCGGGGGTGCGACGACTTGGATGATGTCGATGGGAGGTGAGAAGGAGGGGAAGTCACCAGTCGGGGAGTGTGGTACCAGGGTATCTCATTGATCAAAAGCTGCTATCGACGACCTTGGATGCTCGGTCGTGGTAAGGCTAAGATAGAGTTGTGAGAGGCTGTGCAACCACCGCGGAAACTGCATGGACAAACGATGTAGTTTGAGCCTTCACCTCCGCAAGACATATTACCTATGACCCGACACTTTTGAATGTACTTCAAACTCCGCCCGATCTCTCGACGTTCAAGACCCAAAATCAGCGCCTCCGTTCAAAGACGGCATCCTTTAGTACAGTCAGCCATCCTCGCCTCCCTTTCGACCCTCTCCGCTCATCTGCATCCCGTTACCAGACCAATCTCTCAACAGTGAAACCCCACCTCAAGCTCCTCTAACTGAGCACAAAGCATAGCCCTAACCTCCCTCGCCATCTCCCCACTCTCAACAGCAAATCTCGCCTGCACCTCCTCCAAACGCTCAAGCGAGACTCGATCATCATCCTGAGCGGCACGCGACGCTCTGTGAATGTAGCGGCCGAACGATCCGTCCGACGCAGCCGAGGAGTCCGAATCGTAGTCTCTGGCTAGGCTGAACTCCAAGCAGGCTCGGATGTGATGCAGCTTCTCTTGGACTTCGTCTGCTAGGTCGTAGATGGAGGGTTCGATTGCCTCCTCCTGGGGTGAGTTGCTGCCGGGAGTGGGTGGGAGTTCTGTGAGATCGTCGACAGTGTAGTCCAGCTCGGAACCCTGGGTTTGGCCAGCTCCCAGCAGTTGCAGAGCAGCCTGCCGAACATGAGCCGGAGATGTGGGAGTCGGCAAAGCATTTCCTGTTGCGTCAATCCTATCGTCCATCGATGGAAAAGGTTCGAACGAGAAATGCGGAGTCGATCCCTCCTCCACGACAGGAGACAAGAACGAATGTCTCCTCATCGCCTCAACTCCAACCCTCGTCGGTGTCACAGGCTCACTCATCCTCCTCAGCCGACTGCGTCTCTTCACCTCGTCCTTTGAAAGCAACACTGGCGCAGGCTTGATGGCGCTTTCAAACTTGACGGTCTTCTTTGGACTCTTGAGGACCAATACAGTGCCAGGGAACAACAATCGCCTGGTCAAGAGCAGTGTCTGATTCTGCACTGGGTGCGTGAAACGTTGGAGCTGGACGAGATTGTCGAAGACATCGATCGCGAAGAGGCAGATCGAGCCGAAGGCAAGAGTTGAGAGGACTCTTGCTGATTCGTCGTCGTTGTTCCGCGGGTAGAAGGTGTGGTAGAGATTGATAATGGTGGTAAGTACGACGAGAAGCTGGACGATTTCGATTGTGTATGCCTGATGCGTAAAGTCAGTTCGCGGTGTCCAGCATCGACTCCGCTATTGTTACCCAGTCTACTCACATGGACTTTCATGGCTGATTGAAGCGTATGCTTGGAGAACGGCTGGCCGCAGAGACACTTGTAGATCGCACTTGATGTGGCCGCAACGATGACGAAGACGATGGACGGGTCTGCCATGGCGGAAGTGGTCGATCGGTAGGAGAGATGGTGGGAAAACCCGAAAGTATCGACGAAGCTGAAGTAGATATGATAAAGGGGTATGGAGGTGTCGGTGTGTTTGCTGTGTCTCAACCAGAGCGAGACAGTAATGAGACATGTCGGCAAGCACCCAGGTTTGCTCGACGGCCAGGCAAGGTCGCAGGGCAGCTTAATAGCAACGAAATCAATCTTGTGGTTAGTGAGAAGCATTAAAGAGAGAGAGGAAAGGGACCACCATCAATATTCGTTACATTGCAGCATCGACGTCTACCACTTCCATGGACCCATCCTATCGTCCTCCCTCAAATTCGGCAACAAAGGCCAGAAAGCACAAAACCAGAGGGTATGCGACTAAACAAAACAAAGATCAATCCAAGTCACAATCCACCCGCCATCCAAAGATGTCATCTACCTCCAGTCCTCCCTCATCAGATCATGCCCCCGTACTCATTCCCATTCGCCGCCGAGCCATGCGACTTGGTCGCGAATCCGAAACTCTGCCTCTCCTGATCCTTATGCTTATCCTTCTTCATCTTCATCAAGCTCGGCACAAGTTTGCTCGTCATCTTCTTCTTCTCTTTTTGGGTCGACTTCTCCTTCTCGCGAGACTGAGCGGCTTCGACTTGCTTCTGAATTTGGAAGCGCGCCATCTCCCGTCGTTCGCGGTGTCGGACTTCGCGGTCATAGTTGGGAAGAGCTGTCGTGGTGTGCTCGGTATCGCTGCTGACTGCGCTGGTGGAGGCGGACTGGCCGGGAGAGTCTTGCACACTTTGTGCGTAGCCGCGGCTGCTACTGCCCTGGAAACTGCTGGCATGGCTGACGGAACCCGGTCGTCCCCAGGTCGAAGATCGAGAGGTGCTGTCCACCAGTGTAGGCTCGGTCTGGGCAAGGGTAGAATCGCTGTAAGGTCCTTGGCCGACAGTCCTGTCATCGCCGTCATCGTCAGGGCTACGCAGCTGTCTCATGGTGGCATCAATGGTTGCTGCGTGTGGGCCATCGTCAGGCAGCATAGATGGGTCGCTTGCAATTTTTGCGGCCACATTGTCGAATGCTTCCTTCGATGAGTTCTTGATCTGCGCCTTTTGAAGCTGGTTGATCACGTCCTCCCATTGAAAGCTGTGCGGGCTATCGGGTCGCTCGGCTCTCTCGGCACGATTGAGACACTCCTGTGTGCGGGTGTTGAGCTCCTCGCATAGAACATGGAAGTCTGCCAACTCGCCTTCAGTCGCCATGATCGCATCCAGAATGTCGGAATGTGTCTTTCCGGGCAGTGTAGCACTGTCTGATGGATTTGAAAGCGCCATGACGGCTTCGAGCCAAAGGTGGATCAGGTCTGCAAACGACCTGGCCTGGTCGATGAGGTACGGCAAGCTTGGGAACCCTTCTCGACTGCTGGGTGGTAGACGCTGCATGATTGTCATGGGAGTGGTATAGCTGAGATGCTGTTCCGCACTGACGACTCCGGGAGGATACGTCGGTGAGTTAGGTGCGTTCGGGTAAGATGTACCGGAGAGAGGCGCTGGGACATAGCAGACATCATCGATGAATGTCTTGAAGCTTTCTCGATGCTGCACCAAGAAAACGTTCATCGGCTCCATCCAAGGTTCTTTGGTCCCGAAGGAAGCCATATTGGCCATAGTCTGGAGTGACTTGGCAATGAGTGTGAACGTTCGTCGAGCTCGTGGCTTGAGGTCGTCTGGAAATATGTTAGCCATGCAGAGTATCTCGCAGACCGATAGCTACTCACCCTTCAGTAGTCCAAATAGTTTGGGATTAAGCACTGCTGGACAAAAGAAACGCAAAAACAAGAAACCGGACACGCTGCTGTAGCTCACACTTCGCAAAAAGTCACCGTATCGATCCTCAGCACAAGCTCGGATATGTCGGAAAATGATTCGCAGCTCGACCGGACAACGTGCTTTGTTTGCCACGACACCTTTCCACACGTCCTGCGTGCAGAGCAGTAGTCGGCGCCAATTTCTGTCCAGATCCGACGGAGAGTTGACTCGATTTGGATCAACCTCGCAGTCCTCGTTCTTGTCGTTGATCTCTTGCAACTTGGCTGCAAGAGACTCCTCGAGATACTCCTTGCCCACACGCCGCATGTGAGTATCCAGGCTCTTGGTCAAGAGAGTGTTGCCTCTGAAGAGCAGGTTTGCTTCGAGCGTGGCATTCTTATTAAGGTCACGAACGATCATCTCTCTGTCGTTGCGTTCCATTCCGTTGTTGGGGTCGGCGTGCTCATTCGAAGCACGTCGGCTATATCTCAGCCTAGTGATCGGAGTTTCTTTTTGGGAGCCATCTATCTCCTCTTCCACCAAGGCCATGATCCAGTCGCCGGCCTTTCCTGAAACCTGGAAAATGTTGAGCAGACTGTCGCTAAGTCTTTTGAGCTCTGTAGGAATGGTCTGTGCAATATGCAGAGTCAACATGTTCGAAAACCGATGAAGCATGACATCCAGCTTCTTGTAATCGCGGGCCATGAGGATGATGCCTTCGTCAGCGCGAACCTTGATGAGTAACTCGCCAACGCGCTGCCCATGCATATTCGAGACCGGCCACCATTTCTCAATCTCCTTCTCAGGCTCGAGCTCTTCCATTTGAATCTCGACTTTACCGCACACAACATCGTTGGCAAGATTTGTGTAGCCATCCTGCTGCTGTCCGAACACGTCTGGTCCGTGAGACTTATCGGAGTGGTCTTTGGCGTTTGCTTGCTCCAAAGGCCGGCGCTTCACCAAGACACTGGCATTGCTGAGGACTGGTGGTAGATCTTGGAATTCAAAGCTTTCACCCCAAAGAGGGTTCAATCCCTGATACTTGACCACCGTCTTTCCTCTGGGCTCGTTGTCAAGCAGGACCTCTGCGTAGTAGCCATGCTTCTCCTGATTCTGGTTCTTGCCAAAGCCAGACGTGAAGCTTGATTCCGCTCCAGCGCCCGACTGCATCTTGGCCTCGCCAATTCTTACGCTGAGGCTGCGCTCCATACGGAAGGTATACGTAGTGCTCGTCGCGATCATGCTTTCCAGGTCCTGGTTATCATCGCCAAATTCTGACTCTTCGTTGTCGATTCGAGGTCCGTAAATCGACGGCATTGTGAACGCTCGGAGAAGTACGAACCAGACCTCAAATAGCACTCGGTTTTCCAAGCTGAGGAAAATCGGCCTGATGAATCCTGGCTGCGTGTTTGAGAAGCTCGAGGTATATTGTGGATAGATGGCGATGCAGAAGTCGTTGTCCAGCACGCTCGAGTCCAACCGCTGAATGGCGCATCTGCTGAGCTGGCTGAGTTGCACGATGGATATCAGGGAATTGTCTGCATCAGAGTGCAGTTTCAGTTCTCCATTCTCTCGCAGTTGGCCGCTGATCCTCCTCCACCTTCGCGAGGCCATACTCATCACCCGCCCTGTGCTAGGCCTTGCTGTCGAAGGTTGACCGAGTCCACTGGTATTGTTGTATCCGACATTGGTATCCCAGTATATCATCTTGCCAATCTTGATCACCGGATTCTCTTTCGTCGCGCCGCCAATGATTGACCTGCGAGGATCGCTCTTAGTGCTGGCTTTGCTGGCCGCACGATCTCTGATGTTCACCGTCTCGTTCAATGAGACGCCTGGCTTCCGAGCAAGGTCTTCACGAACCAGGTCGGTGGTAGAAGGCGACTGCGAAGTCATACCCATTTCCGAGTCCGATTGCTGATGATCACTGCTCGACGCTGAGTTGACATCGCCGCGTGGAGTCCAGTGGAGTAATGCTGCGAACCATGCGTCAAAGTCCGATTGTGTCTGCAGCTTGATGTGCACTTCGTCAGGAACATCAGGAAAGGATAGCTCCAGATAAGGAACATCACCATCGAGATTGGACCGCACGCTCGATCCTCGCAGTTCTTGCACCAAAGTCTTGTGCGCGCCTTCACTGCCTCTGGATTCGTACATCAAGCTGCCACTGTCGTCGTTGATGTAGCAGTAGCTTTGTGACCAAGGATTCCCAAAGCCGCGTCGGAAGACAACGTTGCCGCTCATCCTACCATTGAGAGTCTTCATCAAGTGCAAGATCCGCCTCGCATTTGCACTGGGAAGCGCTGAGGTGATGGAATCTGCTGTGCCCGAGGACATGGGCGATATTGATCGTGTTCCCGTTCCGGGTCGTGGAGATGGTGACCGCACTGGTGACCCGACCGACGATATTGAAGGCGCCGATGGCTGGTGTGTCGACACCGGGACGGAGGCGAGGTATTCGGCGCCGCCTTGAGATATCGGCGACGACTGTGCATGTACACTTCCTGCTTCGTGTCTGCTCCGGGAGCGATGTCTGCTTTGTGATCGATTCCGTATCCGACCCTCCACAGTCGCCGTGCGTGGCCTCGAGGGCTCTTCGCTTTCCGCCATGCTGGTCTGTGAATCCTGTTTCGGTTTGTGCCTGCTCCTGCTGCGACCGAGCAACGCAGAGGCCACGCTGAAGGATCCGCTTCTCTTGCTGACCGGAGTCGTAACGCGCTCGAGGGCACGACGACTCTTGCTCGAGCTTCTCGGTCGGTCCTGATCTGGTGTCGCAGATGATGGCGTAAAGGGCCGCTCCAAACTCGTGGTGCTCTCATCGGCGCCCCTGTGCTCCATTCCAAAACCCAGGGCTTCGGGTGCGTTCTCGGGCGTCTCCGAGCTTACTGCCGTGGAACTTGAGCGCAGAGGCATGGAGGGTCTGCGCTCTAGGGTCCGTGATCTTGATGGCAAGCCAGACGCTCTGTGACGCTTCTTGTCCGAATTCAAGTAGTCATCGTACATGGTCGGCTCTTTCTTGCCTGGTGTCCAGCGATGGCGTCGACTCTCTTTCTCTTTGGCGACGACGTCCGTATCAGCATCGGTGCTGCCAGTGTTCCACACGCCGGAGCGTCTCCGCCCTTTGTTGGCATTGGAGCTCATGGCTGATTCGTTGGTGGGCTTGGCCGCCCGTCGTTTGTTCAATTATTGGTGTCCTGCTTCTCGCAATCTTCGGCGGTGTTACACACGTCTCCGGTTAACGGCACCGGGTCCTTGCTTCGCTGTGCCGATTGCTGTGCATGTCGCAGATGTATTCGATTGAAGCACCGGCCGCTCACGGCAGCAATTGATTGGCCCAATATAGATCGAGTGGAGGATGCTGTAGTAGCGGAGCCCGGTACGAAAGGTTGTGTGACAAAGACGCCGGACAAAGACTCAACAGCGGTCGAGCGATGACCAAGGCGGGCGCAAGCAAGCAAGAACGTCGTCGACGAGCCAGATGGATGGTAGGAGAGCACTGGGCAGTGAGGTAGACTGGTAAATTCGGTATGGATCGATCGTTGCGCACAGGCACGGCACCGCTACGCACAACGACGCAGCACTGGCGCTCGGGTTGATCCTTTGGGTGGGAGGCGAAAGTGCAGAGACGTCCCGCTGGCGGTTCTTAGAATGAGGCAGAACCGGAATATCCAGGAGCCCTCGGTGGTAATCCGGAAGTACGCGTGGCGACGCGCACGGACGATTTAACCCGCACTTTCGGCATTTTCTGTCTAGACGCGTATCCTCGTCGTCCTTCTTATTACTAGCCTTGTCGACGTTATTACGCTT
This sequence comes from Zymoseptoria crescenta, assembly GCA_026122155.1. NCBI lineage: Eukaryota > Fungi > Ascomycota > Dothideomycetes > Mycosphaerellales > Mycosphaerellaceae > Zymoseptoria > Zymoseptoria crescenta. The sequence goes on along the minus strand of JALRMM010000270.1, from coordinate 2,757 downwards.
TTGGTAGTGTTATTATATACTACGCTTTTAAAGGTGTTATCTACCGCTCTTATCTACCGCTCTTGTTTACCGCTCTTATTTACCGCTCTAGTTTACCGCTCTTGTTGTCCGCCTTTACGATAGAGCCTAGTACTACTAAGGATACTAACGCGTTTATAAAGGACATTATAGATAATCCGGCATATAAGGAGCTAGAGTATATTAATAACGAGCTACCCGTAGACGCTAGATTCGATAGCGGATTTAAGGTCGGTAGTAACGATAAGGAAGGAGGTAGAGTTGTCGAGGACGCTACTACGAAGGCGTTAGAGAAGGAGCTATTTAGCGATATTATTAGTAATTAAGAGTACGATAAAAAGAAGAAGAAGAACCTACGAAGGAAGATTAGCTCTACTACTGTCGCTAAACGATTTATTAGTAGTAGAAGTAAAGGCAATGTACTACTTAAACTACTAGCTAATACTATCGAAATACGCTAGAAGCTCTTCGATAGTATTATTAAGGGGCTATCGGACGAGGAAATATAGCTATATTAGCTACTTGTTAATAATATCTTTAAAGGCGATAGTACTCGTCTATTACGAAGTAGGCTCGCGTTATATCGTATATTTCGGTTTATCTACCGCTACTATAAGCATTATAAGTATAAGTTAAAGAAGGAAGGCGTACCGCTTAATAAGTAACGTAACTATTGCCTAAGGGATAGTAAAGGTTGTCCGGCTACTATAAAGTTTACCTACTATTATAAAGCCGTTAAGGACACTACTAAGGGCGCTATCGAAGTAGATAGTCGCTATATCGATAGAGCTAAGTAGTAGCGGACGTCGAAGAAGGAGATAGAGTATATATTAGTACGGCTACTACGTTAGACGCTAGAGCGCGTTTATAATAGTTAGCCCTTCTATAACTATAATCTAGAGTATATAGACCTTCGGAAGATAAACTCGTTCGTTACGTAGATTACTAGCTAGGAGGTAGGGCGTAGATATTAGCTAGCGTAGGTTAAGGCGAATCTAGTCGGTAGTAGGCTCGGCGCGGACGATAGACATATAATACTAATAAAGGCTATAGTAGGGAAAGTCGTACTAGTTACGTGTATCTAGTAGTGCTACCTTCGTCGCTAGGCAGCTAATAGACTTTATTATCTATTATACTACCCTTTTAGCACTTCGAAGGTATAATAGCATATAGCACTTAAATCTACCTCCTCGTTGCCCCCCTATCTACCTTCCCTTGTCTTCTTTTTATATGTTTACTTTCTATAGCCCTCTTTTACTATACCCCTAGTGCATACTACTACTATCCGACGGGAGTTTAGAGTCTAAGTATACTCCCCCCTTACATTTTAGTAGACGATATAAGACTCCTATACTCGCTTTAGCGGTGTAGTAAGATATATAGGATATATAAGGGAGTATAATTAGGTAGTAGCTAACACGTACAAGCAGTCTGTATACGAATATCTATATTGCCTACCGAAGGGAACCGAAGGGAGGCAGAAGGGAACAAAAGGGAGGTGTGCGTACTAAGGCCTCGTACGGGCCTGCTTCGGGCTAGCATTAGGCCCGGAGTAGGCCTGAATTAGGTCTGTAGCAGCCTAGGGCACTAGCTCCCTAATATTATCCCCTCCCCCCCGGCGGCCTATCCTAGGTCGTAGAAGTAATAGCAAAAATTAAAGTTCAACAATAGCCCCGATCCCGACTAACGAGGAAGGGATCGAACCGCGGTATCTCGTAAGCAGTCGTAGGGGAGTTAGCCCTTTAACAGTTACTCGGCTAGCTAGGCGAAGCGCATATTAGTTGGATTTCTCGTAACAGCGGTGTAGAACCTCGTCGTTTTATAAAGGCGAAGTAAGCCGCGGCTGCATCTATAAATACGGACTAAGGAGTCTTGTAAATTCGCTCCTAAGGTCCTTCTTAGTCGTAGACGTAGTCTGTTCTAGGCCTGTCCTTTCGCTCGTAAAGCCTACGCTAGCGTGTAGCGTCGTAATCTGTTTATGCGCATAACTGCACGTAAAATGTCCGTAAATCCTCCCCGTAATCTTAGTAGGCCCGTAACAGGCCCGTTTTAGCTATGAATTCGCTCTGTTATAGGCGTCGTAATTGTGTAGCCTTAGCGGCTCCGATCGGTCCTTTATATCTAGTCCTTCGTCCTCGAACTTTCTTCTTCCTTCCTTATTATACCTTCTACTTCTATAGTAGCGCCTCTTTCTCCGATCCTCGAATCGCCTACTAAGCCGACTACCTTACCGCGTAACGAGCTTCTACGTTATAGTAGCGCTCGTCGGCGCGTGTCGACCCTTATAAGCACTTAGACCGCTATTAATTAAGAAGGTGTTTAGGATCCTAACCGGACTATGTCGTAGCCCGGATTTTACCCTCCTAGTACGCCTCGTGCGCTAGTAGGTAGTAGTAGTAGTGCTGCGTAGACCCTAAGCGGCCCTCTCTTAGGTCTGAATCTCTACGATCCGGCCTCTCTAGCTGCGCGTACTCCTATAGCGAGCGGTCTTCCGAATCCCGACAACTCGCCCTCTTCGATCCCTCGTGGGAATTCTAACAGCTCGCTTACCTAGCGGCTAGGTATGTTCTAGCACTCCTTTAGGCCTAATTCGTAGCTAACGCAGTTAGGTCCTGTTATCGTAGTCGATAGCCGCGCTCTAATCCCGGATTATCTCTATTTATACGCTAAGATAGCTATCGTAGAGACGCCTATTACTCGTGCGAACCGCCTTCCTTAGTCGATCGCCCTACGTCCAGA
>JALRMM010000269.1:0-51474 GCA_026122155.1 Zymoseptoria crescenta | reverse complement strand
AGCAGCCGTCCTAAGGATAAGCGTCCTACCTACGTTACCTATAAGGGTCGCACGTACGGCGGTTTTAGATAAGTAGGCCTATATGCTACTATCTAAGATACTAAAAGGAATAATTAGTATACTATAGAAGCACGACGAGGAGTATAGTAAGCACCTCGCAAAAGGACCGTATACGGACTTCTTAGTAGTCGATAGTCTACTATATAAGGGTAAAAAGCTCTAGGTACTAGGCGACCTCGCCTTAAGGAAGCAAGTAATCCGCATATATTACGACGACGCTTTAGCGGGACACTTCGGTAAAGCCAAGGTGTTAGCACTACTAAGAAGGAAGTACTTCTAGCTAGGCATAGACGAAGAAGTAACCGAATACGTATTAACATACCCGATCTACCAAGTGTCCAAGTTACGTCGATATCGTTCCTACGGCGAGTTATATACGCTTCCCTTACCGGACGGTCTATAGTAAGAATTATTAATAGACTTTATTATAGACCTACTACTAAGCATACGAGACGGTCGAGTTTATACTACTATCCTCGTAATAGTCGACCGCTACTCGAAGATAAACATCTACATCCCGGTTAATAAGACTTATATAGCTATAACGCTTACTAAGCTCTTAGTAGATAAAGTTGTGCGGTACTATAGAGTGCTAAGGGGCATTGTTAGTAATAGAGGATCTCTGTTTACGAGCTAGTTCTAGAGCGACTTCTACTACGAGTTATATATAACTCGTAGGCTATCTATAGCCTTCTATCTATAGACGGACGGGTAGACGGAGAGAGCTAACTAGATACTAGAGCAGTACCTACGCTACTATTATAGCGAGTTTTAGGACGACTAGGCTAAGTTGTTAGTTTAGGCGGAGTTCGCCTATAATAATAGCGAATACCCTACGTTAGACAAGAGTCCCTTCTACGTTATGTATAGGTAGAACCCGGCACTTACTACGGAATCTCGAGGCGAGATTCCTAGGGGAAGAACACCCGTAGCAATCGATGTAGCAATACGTCTAAAGGAGACCTATAAGAAGCTTAAGGAACGCTAGAGAAAAGCAGCCGAGTCTTAAGCGAAGTACTACGATAAGAATTATAAGCTAAAGTAGTTTAGCATTAGTAATAAGGTCGTGCTATCGACGAAAAACCTAAAGCTTAAGAATAACGTGTTCTATATTAGCTACCTTAAACTATAGCGTAATCGCCTAGGTCCGTCTTATAAGGTAAGCATACCTATCGTAGACGAAGCCGGCGAGTACGAGGTTAAGGAAATCCTAGGTGCAACTAAGGATCGGAAGTTTTACTTCGTACACTAGAAGGACTAGCCTAAGGAATACGATAGCTAGTAGATAGCTAAGGAATGCGAGGGTGCGGCTAACCTAATAGACGTATAGGAATTACGTAAGGATAAGGTTATTATAAGAGGGCCTAAAAGGTAGAAGAAGTAAGCATAGAGGAAAAAAGCCTTTATTTAAAAAGGGAAAAAACCCCCTAGTACCGCGATAAGCGGGCGCAACGCTAGTAGTAAGTAACCTAGAAGCATAGAGAGAGCCGGCTATTCGCCCGGCTTAGGCATTATCCTCCCTACCGTTACTACTATCGTAAGGCTCGCCTACGGTAGGTAGCGCTACCTCGCGCTCTACCTAGGAGCCTCCCTCGTTAGTAAAGGCTATAGAGGCCGCGCATAAGGCTAACGCCGAAGCGCCTATTAGGCGGAGCTCCTATAGAAGGTATTAGCAAAGTATAAGGGAAGTAGGAGGAACGCAAGACTTACCTTATACTTTAGCTCGAACATAGCGCGGCTAACGGCGGCCTCGTTCTAAGCCTAGAGTAGGCTAGCGCGAGCGATCTATCTATCGCTCTACGAGCCGCCTACTACTCCCTTACGAGGGGTCGAGAACTCGCCTACGGACTTCCCGCTATTCGACTACTTAATCTTAAGGGTAGTCTTAACGTTACGGCTAATAGACTCTATACGGAGGAGGGCGAGCTACTCCTTAGGTAAGCTACGCGGAGCCTCCTTCTACTTAATACGGAGCTCTAGTAAGCGCTTTACCTACTTAATCGAGTCCGGGTATATTAGAGTCTTATACGCGTAGCTACTAAGAGAAGAATTAGAGAAGCAACTAAAAAGCACGCTACTCGCTAGACTTACTACTTCTTATAGCGCTAGCACTTAACCTTACTACTAACGGTTATCTTACCGTTATAGGTACGTTCGTCGACTACTAGGCGGTTAGCATAGGTCTAGCAAGCATACCGTAAGCGTATATACTATTATAAGCGTACGGGAGGTAGCGCTCGTAGTAGGCTATAGACTAGTCCTACGTATCTTACTTAGAGCGTAGAGGAAGGGTTAGCATAATAGCTATAGCGCGCTAGACTCGTAGAGGTATTACGAGTCGCTTACTAGTTACTTACGAGAGGTATATATATAGTAAGCGGCTCGTAAGCGGAAAACTTACTTCTTAAATAATATTATAAAGATAATAGAGCGTTAATAAAGTTAAAGAAGAGTAGAGGAAGACTTCGTAGCGAAAAAATTAATAACACCTACCTATAAGTAGTTGCCCTTAACTATAAAGGACCCGCTAAAACATAGCTACTAGTAGTAGAGCCGTAAGTAACAATTAATATACGCAAAACAAAGCGCGCGTTACGATATAAATGCTACATTAAGAAGTTAATAAAGAAAGCAGCCCCGGATAAAGACTAGGCCTACGCTCGGTAGGCCGAACGTAAGACGGTCGTAGGAGCCGAGACGTCTCCTTCGGAGGAGGGAGGTAATTGTTAGGGAAGGCTAAGGCATAGCCTAGCTCTAGACCTTAGGTAAGGTCGTTAATAATACGTAGATAATACGACGCCGAGCGTGGCGGCGAATGCTACTTACGTAACGTATAGTCGTATATTAGGAGGCACGTATATGCAACTTAATAACAGTAAGAATTAGTTTTATTACTAGTGGGATTACTAGCTAGCGTTCTATATACTGCGATATCTTTATACTTCTTATACTTACTTCCTTCGTAGATAGGCTAGCCTTACGTACGTTTATAAGAAACTCTACGACCTCCTTACTACGAGCACGGCGACGATATAGAGGTAATCCAATAATATCGGCTAAGGGATAATTATAGATAGGCCTCCTTCCGAGGTTAATCTTCTACCTCGAAGTCGATAGTAAGTCCTTATTAACCGTAGATACAACTATTAACATAGTGCAACCTATCTTCTTCGACTTCTTCTAGCGACATACGTCTATACCGGCGGTATCTAGCTTCTACCTCCTCGCTACTATATTAGCGTTGCTTTAGCCCTTCGAGTAGATCTAGCGTTACGATACGATATTACTATACTTAAGATCCGGTCCCTTGGGTTTGCTAGCCTCCTACACCGTCTCCTTAGTATAGTTATAGAGGTAGTCCTTAGCGGCTTGTTATAAAGGGAATAGTAGCCGAGTATCTAGTATAGGAATCGTGTTAAAACAAGCTATATTAGGCTAGTTTTGCCCTTTAAAAACCCTTACTACTATATTAACTTCTTATCTACTAGCGGAGTTGTCTATTATCGCGACATTATTAGCCGCTCTACGGCTATTACTTCTATTATTAGCCGCTCTACGGCTATTACTTCCACTATTAGCCGCTCTATTGCTATTAACTCTATCTCTAATATTATTACGCGGTAGCTAACTAAGAGTTTTATAGGTATTATCTATACGCTCGCGCTCCTTACGCCTTCTTAACCGCTCCTTATGTTCCTTTAAAACCTCCTCTTTCTTCTACGGCTCTAGTATATCGAACTCCTCTAGTAGTATCTTACTATCGTTCTCGTCCTTATTATTCTTATTAAGAAGCGCCTACTCGTAGGTAGACGGCGGCGCGGCGGTAGCTATAGTAGTAGCTACGGCGGTAGCTATAGCGGTAGCGACAAAGCTAGATACGGTAGAGATAAGAGGAGGCATAGTATACTACGACGATAACGACGACGATAGTACGGGATAGCGACGAAAACGAGTCGAATATCACTACAAAAACAGGTAAGGAACGCGACACGCGTGGATACGAGTCCCGAGCACGTGACCTCCTTAGGCTGTGAATACCGAAAAGTTAGGCTGTGAATATCGACGGGGCTGACCTGCGAGAAGATCCGAGGCATGCAATGGAACTAAGTACTAGAACAATTGTCCATTGTTACCTCCAGCCAACCAGATTAGACTGGGCTCATAGCTCCCCTGCCATTAGCACAGGCAGGCAGTAAGAGCTAAAGGCTAACAGCGTGGGCCTTGATAGGCGCGACTCACACAGAGTGAGCGAAGGTCAAAGAGGGTCGTGTAAGTACTTACGGCTGAATCCATCACCGTGATCCCTCTTTTGATGATCAATACTGCGTCCGAAGCTCGTCTTCTCTCCGGCCTCAGTCAAATGGTGAGAGTCGCAAGGAGCAATGTCCGAGGATTGGGTGGATCTACGGGAGACTACGTACTATAGTATGGCAAGCGCCTTCCTTTCTCACATTCATACATGTCTGCCATTCCTTCATCCATTCCTTCACCCTCATTTTCATAGTCAAGCAGCTCGGATACGAGAGCAAGCCCTCTCTATTTCATCACTCCTCCTCGCGGGCATCTGCAAGTCCTTAGCTCGTGCATTTGCCCTCCTTCGTATTTGGAAGAAGAGCAAGCGGTCCTTACGCAATCTACGGAAGTACACATCCTGAGTAAGCTCCGTTCGTCTATCGGGAAGGAATTCATCATCAGGCGCTGCCGATCTTCCTTTCTCTCCCAAATCCAATTTGCCAGGATCAATCATTTTCACGGGAGAGTGGTGTTCGCTTGGATACACAATCATCCCTGGAACACAGCAACGCTACAATTCTCCCAGTGCAGGTGTTTCTCAGCCACCTCGTTCCCAGCTCTTCCAAAACGTGCGCCAGCGTTCCTGGTCCAGCATCGAAAACCACCACCACGCGCAAAATCAGCGTGCAGTTCCGGAGCTTCCCCAGCAGTAGGAACGGCGCTGTCTCTCGTGCAACCGCACTTGCTGTTTACATACTCTGCGTGGTATCTGTCCGGTGTGTCTCGAAGTGATTCTCGGGGCCTTCGACGGATGAATCTTGAGAGAGACCATGATAAGTCCACCTCGAAGTGTTCCTGCTTGTCACAGTGGCTACACGATTGTTGACTCGGCCGACAGATCCGGAGTGGACATTCTGGACACGGAGACATGAGCCTGTTCTCACAGGTGGAGGTCCTGCGCCGCTCCTTACCCGCCATTTCACCGTACCAGAGGTCGAGCTCCTGCACATGCATTGAAAGCCCCTTCAACACCTCGTCCCTGCAATGTTTCTATTCTCTGATGAGGTTCACCAAGTTAACGAACGTCTCTCCGGCACTACCATCGGGACGTGCTTAAGGACGGAGCTTTCGCGATCAACGACATCGTCGCCGTTTCTGCGCGACTGTCCAGGTTGTCTGTCCCCGGAACGAGTCGGTGATGTCCATCATCATATCCCCCTGGTCTGATCGACGCCTTGCATTCATCATCCTATACACTCGTCGTTTGAACTCTCCCATCAGACACCTGCGAATGGAACCGCCCAACCATTACGCACTCATCCTCAAACTCGACTTGAAGGTGTGGTCTACACAACACTCACAAATCGAACTACTCCACGGCGACAGCAATCGAGAGCTCCTAGAAAGCTGTTCTACGCGAGACGCAAGTCACTTAGCTCAAGATAACCGATCCCCGCGGCGGTGTCCAAACCGCAGTCCCTGACGCGGCTGTCCAGGACGAGACAACCAAGTCAAATGCTGAACAGAGGACCAAAAGAAAGGCCAAGTGAAAGGCCAGGAAGAAGGCCAAGAAAGAGGCTCAGAAGAAGGCGAGGGAGGCAGGAGAAGATGGGTCTCGAGGAGAGCTCCAACGAGCCTCGTAATGGACAACTAGGGAGCTCGAAGAAGGCGGAGCGGGATCTTGGTACGACAAAAAGTCTTATCGCTTGATTGTCTCACCTACTGACGCAAGTAGCCCTCGATCGGAAGAGGAGCGATCAGCCCCGGCCAGAGACCACCATTGCAAATCCGAGAGGTTGAGATTCAAGGAGGCTACGGAACAGCAGGGTGATATTATAATGAGGGACGGTGACAGGCTTCCCAGAGGGAGTCCTGTACCGGCTACATCTCAAAGGAAAAACAGAGCATGCAGCTCGAAGGACACTGACGAGAAGCGAGCTACCCCAAGCGACCACAAGACCGGCCAACTCACACCACCATCCGCGAAGTGGATTGCTCCCGATCGAACAGAATCGTAGCTTCTGTTGTCTGATCGTAGGCGGCTCCTCCTTACCCGGAACCCGGCCACTTTGCTCCCGACGCAGGCCAGTCTCATCTACACCAGCATCAAACGCATTCTGAAAGGCCCGATCGGCACCATACCAATGAGCGTAACTCCAGCAGCGTCTTCAGATCGGTCACGGCGGAGATCGACGGTCCAGCACAGATGAAGTAATCGATTAGACCATGATCGAAATCAGCTCGTCATCTCCGCCTTATGCTTCTCGACCATATGCGTGAAAGCTCGTACATTGCCTGGAATTTTCCCGAATAAGATGTGTCGTATTGTCTCAACATCAAAACATCCTCGTGACAATTCCTCTGTATCTCCAACACCATTAGTCAGTTCGACTATGCTCTCGACAGCATGGTAGCTGCATTTGTCGCGGAAACCCCTGTTAAAGATGTCAACTTCCACCCAGAGTGAATCACAGCAGGTGAGATATCTCCACATGGGCCGTCGAATGCCCGCCCTCCCCCGATCGCTCTCCGCGGGTATACACATCATTCCCGCTATCTAGCGAGACTGCAGCAGCACCATCGAAATCATTCAGCGGACGTTATAGCAACATTGACTCCATGGGCAAGAGTGAAGTCGAGCGGCGAAAGTTGGGCGCCAAGACGCCAAAGCGGATGGCGCCGCAGCCAGCTGGCAGCTCTTCTCAACCCCTCCAAAGCTTGTCCGGCCATCCTGGAACAACAACCACGACACCAAAACACGAGAAGATGAACGTGCAATTTCCAGCCCTCCGTCCACAATATATGGACGCATCACCCAATGGTGACGTATCAATGGAAGACGCGCCCGTCTCGTCCCCGCCCAGCGTACACTATTCCCCAAACTCACCTTCAGCACAACCACCGCGCTCGTGCTTGAAGCGCAGGACTCGCGCGTACGAAGAAACAGAGCACGTGACTGTGCAGGAAGAAGAACCAGTGCGCTCCTTTGGCGGCAGAATGATCAGCATCGCCTCCTACATCCCTGCCTTCTTCGGTGCCGTTTGGCGCTTCGTCAACCCTCTCTCCGGACGCGACAACGTTGAAGTAGTCGCCGTTGAGACCAACCCCAGCGGTCGCAAGCGTCGCTGCATAGCTCGAGAGAACTTTCGCGTCCCAGGTCACTTCCCAACACCTTCACCAATCCCGAGCTATGCCCCCGCGATGCCATCAGAGCGTCCAGCACCACCAATCGCCCAGCCGGTCTTCCAGCCTCGCGGACCCTCTGCTGTATCTACCACCGGAAAAGTGGCGCCAGCGACAGTAACATCGACTGAGACGACCACCCGGCAGGCTTCCAAATCGGAGATTCATGCACCGCGCCGCCGTCCTCACACCAATACCGGCATGAGCAACTTGCCATCCGGCACCTCGTCCGGAAAACGTACCTCGGGCAGAACCATCAAAGATGCCATGAGGGATATGAATAAGATGCTGGCCGAGCGGGAGAAAGGCAGACTTGCCATGAAGGCCATGATTGAGCGCGACGAAGCCAACGGTGAACACAACATCTGGGCGCCGCGCAAGCCTGTGCGAACTCGCGATGACGATGTCGACGGTCTGGCGACTAGGGCGCAGAGAGCGGTTCTGGACACCAAGAAGGTACCGGACACCAAGAAGTATGACCAAATGCCGCTTTCACTTGCTCAGTTGAAGCGTCTTTACCCCAATGGTCCACCCCAACCGACTGATGCAGAGATGGAGGAACTGGCCGCCTCGTATGAAGCACAGATGGCGATGGAAGAAGAAGCCGAGCGCAAGAAGGCCGAAGAAGCCGCAGAAGCTGAGCGTGAGAAGCTCGCAGCGCAGAAAGAAGTCGAGCGCAAGAAGCTCGCAGAACAGGAAGAAGTCGAGCGCAAGAAGCTCGCTGAACAGGAAGAAGTCGAGCGCAAGAAGCTCGCAGAACAGGAGGAAGCTGAGCGCGCCTCTCTTCGATCCCATCTCATTCGCCCACTGGACCCCAAGTGGCACGAGCAGGTTTACGAAAAGATGTCGACCGGCGCCCCTCACACCGTCCTTGCCAAGACTGTTGATGGCGTCGAAATGACTCGTGCGGACTTTGGCAAGATTCTGCCTCAAGCCAATGAGCACGCTATCTCTTCCTCTGCCGGCCCATCAGACTGGCTCAACGATGAAGCTGTCAATGGCTGGTACGCCGCCATCTGCCAGCGTCGCAACCAACAGGATGGCTTTGTCAAAGGCCCGAACAACACCCCAGCTCTCGTCGCCTACAACACTGCTTGGATCACTAGCTGGAACAAGACCGGCGGCGCCCAAGGCATCAAGAGCTGGTCTCGCCGCAAGGGCATCGCCGGATCGAAGCTCCTCAAGGCTGAGAAGGTGTTCTTTCCCATCAACGCCAACAGTCACTGGACCCTCCTGATCATCTGTCCAAAGGACCGAAAGATTCAATTCTTGGACTCTCTGCATGGCAGGTCGACTCCGTGGTTTGCGAAGGCTCGTCAGTGGTTGGAGATGGAGCTGGGCAAGGATTACAAGGCCGAAGAATGGACGGAGGATGTGGAGAGCAAGAGTGCCGGACAGCTGAACTACAGCGATTGTGGCGTGTTCACGTGCATGAATGGATTGGCGGCTGCGAAGGGACGGGATTTCGAGGAGGTTTCGGCTACCAAGGGAATGCAGGATGCGAGGGAGATGATTGCTGCGATTTTGATGTTTGGCGGGTTCACGGGCGATTGGGAGTTGTGAAATTTTGTTTGGCGGGTTCACGGGCGATTGGGAGTTGTGAGGTTTTGTTCCCGAGTGGCCAGTTGGCACACCGTGGTAATGGCATTGAAGCCATGGGCATGAACGGGCGTTTTGGGATCGAGAGCGCGAAACGATACCCGCACTTCGGGCGCTGAAGTGTTTTTCCTTTGCATGGAATGGATTACGATAGCATGATTATGAATGATACGATTGCTTACAAAAGACCCGTGAAGAGAAGAGTCCTCACGCGGTGTGGCCTTTGTATACTTATACTGGAGACTCTCGAGGCAGGTGTGGCTGAGCTGTGCTCATGGCGGCTGAGCTGTTGGTATGAATGGTGGTCGTGGGAGCGAGACGAATCCCGCAGGAGAACATGTACGGCAGCGTTCGTGCATAGACTCGAGCGCTACGGACGTATCGGTACACGTGGGGCCAACCGCAATGGCACAGTCTTCTCGAGAACATTTGAGAGAACGAATGGAGGTCGCATGTTCTTTGGAAGTACTGTTCACGCGAGCTGCATCAATCCTCCGAGAACTGATCGCTGTGCCGAGTCCTGTTCGGTTCTGTGCGAATGATGGGCATGTCGTCGGCACAGATCGTCGTCGTGCATGAGAGACGAATAGTGACACGGGTGATGGCGGACGTGCGAATATAGATGGGTGCTTGCGCACCTCTGAGCGCTGCCGTGCTAATGATGGGCAGGTCGTCTGTGCAAGACTTCATTATGTACGCGAGATGGACAGTATGCTTCAGATCCATCTGATGCTTCGGGTGACTTCGAATGTTGAAGCGCTTCTGATACAATTGGTATGGACGACAATATCACGCGCTCTCGAGAACATTGCGTGACCCCTCGAGCGATGAAGCGCTTTTGGTACGATGGGCATGGTCTACGAGGACATGCTCGCACGGATGGTGACCTGGAGAGTAATAGGTATGCGCTTGTGGTTGAATTGGTATTCAAACGACGTGTGGCTGTCCCTCATATCGAAAAGGTCTCCGCGTTGCGGTCCTCGTACTCCAGTAATGGAGACGAAACTGTCGGGACCTATTCAGGATGCGGATCAACCATGGATGTCATGTGTATCTGCCTTGATACGGAGACTTGGTTGGGAAGATGTGCCGCGGCTGTGCTGGTAAGGCCAGGTCTACTGGCATGAGCGATCCTTGCAAGAGACTAGACTACGCTGCGTCATGCATCACACCTCCATGATGGAGACGCTGTCGGAATGCAACGACAAAGTGCGCGAAAGATGAGTAGAACCGGACTTATCGTGCGCTACCGGAATATCCTTTGGCCGCGCTGATTGAGACGTAGCTGTCAGCGCGGAGAGTGAAGGCTTGGTATGTAGAAAAGTTCTGTTGATCACAACTTCCCACGATTCAAGAACTTCACCGGTAAATCCACCCACTTGCTTCGCAAGTACTCCGCCACATTCTTCGCCAGAAAGTCATACGAGGATGAACAGCTCACGCCTCGGTCCAGGTGGTCATGGAGCAGGAAGTGTACCGCAAGTAGATTCGGCAGTTCAAATCGGTCCTGGATCACATTCGATGTTAGACTTTCACTCCCCAGTTGCGTGGTGGTACTTACGATCTTCTTTCCCTGCTTGTACTCATCCGCGAGCAATCCCTTCACCGTGTCGATGCTCAGCAACCCTCGCAACCACTCCCACTCGTCTCTATGCCTGACCCAAAAGCCGACGTTGGCATTTGAACCTTTGTCTCCACTCCTCGCATGTACAATCCACCCCAACGGCCCTTTGACCGTCTCTCCCCACTGCTCGCTCTGCCAACCCGTCACTCCGGCCTCACTTGGTTGCTGCGCCGGGTAGGTTCTCGTCTTCGCCTCCTCCGGAGCTGGTATTTCAATCACCTGCCCATCCCACAGGTGCACTTTGTGTTCGACGAGAGACTGCGGAAGAAGGGTGACGTAATACTCGTAAATGGCCTTGGGGAAGCCCTGTCGCAGGTCGAGGTGGGGAGTGGCACCTGGGTAGCCTTGCATGATCGTGTCAATGGTATTGCGAAGGAATTTGTTCGGCATGATATTCTCCTCCTCTTTCGCCTGCACGAAGATGCGCAAGTCCACCGTTGCGGCATTTTGATTGCTTGCGTTCTCCGCCGCGGAGCCGTTGAGCGTGAATTCTAGCTTGTCGAACTTGGAGGAGTAAGGAGCAAGCAAATGTCGGACTTGTGATTCCAGCATGCGGGCTTTGGAGGGTATATCCAGTCCGCAGAGGAACCAGTGCGTCTCAGCTTGGTAGCCACCCTTAGCAGTGATGCCGACTTTCGTGGTTGGAGGAGGAGGAGCGGAAGTTACGCCATGCAGTGCCACACGATTTGCGGCGACTTGTTCGAAAGACAGATCGATGAGGATAGCGGTGACGTCGGAGTTGAAGTACCAGGGGCCCTGGATTTCGTAAAGGAGCTGAGAGGTACAGGTTTGTGTGGTGACTTCGCCGCCGATGCCCCATTGAGGCTGATTCTTGGTGATGATTACTTGGCCGCTGCGGGCGATCTCGGCGATGGGGTACCCGATATCGTGCCAGGATTTTGACTCCAGATCTTTGAACCCGGTGAAGTTGCCGCCGCAGACGTAGTTACTGCACTCGATGAGATGACCAGCGACGAATGTGTTCGCAAGTTCGTCGAGTTGATCTCGCGCCCACCCATGCCACCACACCGCGGCTCCGATTGCAGGACTTGCGTCGGACACTCGCCCACAAACAACAATGTCTGCACCTTTCGCAAACGCAGTCGCGATCCCGAGTCCTCCCAGATAGGCCTGTGCATACACCGGCTCGAAATTCCAATCGTCCAAAACTTCTCCGGTAGACACATTCTCGAACTTAGCGCCGCCCTGCTGCCGTGCTTTCTTCACCGCCGGGAGGACCTCGTCGCCAGAGATCCAGGCGACTTTGAGAGAAAGACTTTGTTGCTTGATCAAGTCGGTGACAGTCTGTGCGAGGAGTTGGGTGTCGGAGGCACCGGCGTTGACGGCGACTTTGATCTTGTACTTGGCTATGTCGGGCAGGGCAGGGACAAGGGATTCGAGGAAGGACGGTTCATAAGCTGGACCGGCGTCTAAAAATTCGATCAGAAGGTGATCCCGGCGGCGCGAAGGCAGTGGAACGGTTGCTCACTCTCGGTCTTCATCACTCCTCTAGCGGTCATGTTGGCTTCGCTCATCCAATCCCCAATGATTACATCGACGGGATCATTGGGATGGTTCTTTGCGAACATGGCCATTGCATGTCTTCGATCGGAAGCCGAGCCAGAAGCGCCTGCATTTGGGACCATCAGTACTCGATACGCAGTGCTGTTTCGTCAACGGACCTGCAATGCGGATCGGTCGTGTAGGATCAGCAGCCATGATGGAGTATTGTCCTGGACTTCCGAGACAGGGAGCTTCTCGGTCTTCTTCCATCGATCACGGTGATCCTTCGACAGAATTGCCAATCTACGGACGCAAGTCGAAAGTGCTCAATGATGGGAGAGGATGTCGTTGCCATTCACCATAAGATGTGCCGAATCGATGCGGAGAGCCGAAGCTTTGCCGGCTCCGCTCGCACCTTCCGAGGTGGAAATGTCTGACACGTGATCGTGGAAGAAGATGAACGACATTGCAGGAGAGTGTCAGGCTTGTTGGCCTCTCCGGTTGGACTTAGCAAACGAGCACAGTGTAGCGAAAGAGTAGAATAAGATGGAATCGTTTTGGATCTCCTCGACTGCCTCCCACTTTTCTAGTAGGAATACCGGAATTCCTTATTCTCAAAGTCAGTCTGGTCTTGCATTGCCCCGGTTCCCTCGGTGCCCTCCACGACCTTGCCATACAGTTCGTCCCTCCTTCTGTTGCGCCTGATCAACAATGTTATCAAGCCAAAGGCCACGAGGACTTGTCCAGAAGCACACCCCATCGTCACAATGCATCCCGTCGGATACGTCGGGGCTTCCTCGTTCAGAAATGCATGCGGTCCAATGACGTTGCCCAAGCAGTAAGCAAGGAAAACGAATGCTGTAGATGTGACTCGCTTCGTGTAGCCCGCTACGTTGTTGGCCGGCAATTGAAGCGCGACTACGAGCGAAGCCACGTAAGAACCCGCGATGTAGATAGCCATTAAGAGGCCTTTGTTGCCGGCGTGGGGTACCTTCCAGAGCAGGGCAGTGGCAATGATCGTGGGGAGGACGTACAGTGCCATGAGATAAGTCCTAATGCTCTTGAATCTCGAGGCAAGCCATGGCCCGCTGAAGACCCAGAGCACTTGCCATGCGCCAGTGGGAATGCCGTAAGCGGTGGTGAGAAGGGCGTCATTGTTAGAGATGCCTTTGACAATGAGTTTGGAGAAATTGGCTAGTCCACCATTGATGATTTCGTTAAGCAGGACGAAGAGGAAGAGCAGCCAGATTTGCGGATCGGTCAAAGCTTCCCATATCTGAGCAGGTTTGATGGTGGAGTTGAAGATACCCGTCTGATTTTGACGAGTACGGGCGATGAGGGTGGCTTTCTCGATCGGAGTGAAGCGCTTCGCTGTCATGAGAGAGTTTGGGAGCAGGAAAAGGAGCACTATGCCCCAGCAGACGGTCACTCCTCCTGCGAGAAGGAAGATACTGCGCCAGATGGCAAAGGAGCCGCTCTGCTGCCCAACAGCGAGAAAGAGAATGCCGCCCGTGGATGCACCAACGCCATTGAAGCAATAGAACGTGCCGGCGCGGGAAGACTGTTCAGAGCGTTGGTACCATTGGCCGACGATGAGCATGAAGATAGGCGTAATAAACGACTCAAAGCAGCCAAGGAGGAAGCGGCAGATCATGAGACCTGTGAAGTCGGTGCAGGCGGAAGTAATCATCAGGATGGAGCCCCAGCTTATGATACTGCAGGAGACGACAGTCCCGGTAGGCAGGCGTTGTGCGAGGTACGAGGCTGGCCATTCAGCCACGAGATAGCCAAAGTAGAAAATGGAGACCAGCCAGCCGTATTGCCCGGAGTTGATGTTGGTCGATTCGAAGAGATCAAACACGGCGGCGTATGAAAGGGACTGCTTGTCGATGTACTGCAATAGGTATGTGATGCATAGCAGGGGCATGAGAGACCAGTCCACTCGCTGGACGAGTTTCTTCACGCCTTCTTCGTCCGCGAGCAGGTCTGCGAGATCTTCATTGGAGATGTTGTTGGCTCGAAGAAAGATTGCGGCATGATCCAGATCGCGGTCGGGGATGTTGCACTGTTTGATGTCGAGTGGAGACACGATACGCTCGAGAGAGCTCTGCTTCTCCGCAGAGATGATGTCTTGGCCGGTCGACGCCATGGTAGAAAGGACTCGTCGCTATGCGAATCGCCCGACGGCGTCGCGCAGGACTATATCCCTCCTCTCCATCGCTGATACACCTCCTCCCTCGCATCCGCAAACTCCATTCTTATCGACATCGCCTCGAGACATCGAGACGGGTAGCAGCACTGGTACTGCTCTCCGCATTGGACATCCTTGTCGTGTGCTGCGTATGCTGATAGGCGAACGTGCTTCGGGCAAGATAGCTCACGCCGGCCAGTCAGCTGCGAATGATGGGACAATGTCAGTGTCTTCGCGACAGCACGCCTACCAGTCTCAACGGCATGTTGATATGCATGTTGATGATATCGATGCTGCTGTCCTGGCAATCGTCGTCTTCGGGTGAAGTCGGCCTCTGCCTGTACATACTTTGAGAGCAGCAGGCTATCAGCAGCATTGCAGCGCGACTCAGAGCCGTGCATAGTTGCAATCTGGATCGAAGACGCCCTCAGGTGACCGAGCATGGTCAGCTTCTGAGAGAGAGAAAGAAAGAAGAGGTGCAAGAATGGATCACAAGGATGACTCAGCGTGGCCTGCCGCCGAAAGCGAAAACGATCGTACGCTTCCACCCGCCAGATCCCTGGCCAGCTTCCTCGCTTCCAGAGCATTGGCGCCAATTTTTCTTCTGCACGGTGCGATGTCCGATGATGGCAGGGCAAACAGGTGAGGATACTTGCAGAGCAGAGGTAGGTGAGGCTTTTTCGTAGCGTTGAGGAGCGGCGAAGCAGTCTTACAAAACGGTTCGTTGCGTGGACGTTTTTCACCCTTGTCTTCTTTCATCGTTTCTTCTGGTATATACCTCTCTATCCGGAACCGCTACCGTATCGGCAACATGGAGAAGTCTTCCTTTCCCGCCTCAACACGGCCGACACGACGACCAACACGGCCATCAACCAAGTCGGCGCTCCTCTTCATTCCTCTTGTAGCGTTCTTGTTCCTCTACAACCTCAACGCCAACACGAGGCAATCGTTCCAGAACTTCTTTACCCTCGATGGCTGGGCAATCGAGACTGGCCCAAAAGTTGAAAGCTCCTCGGGGACGTTCGTCGGAACAGTGCTCGACAACCTGAATCACCCAGTCCCGATCGAGGCATTTCTCGGTATCCCATATGCACAGCCACCCGTTGGCGAGTTGAGATTCGCAAAGCCGGTGCCGGTTGAGAGTAGAAATGGTACTTTCCAGGCGACGGAGTATTCTCCGAGGTGAGTGAGCTTCTGGGTTTTATTCCGTCACTATGAACACTGACTTCGCTTGTAGGTGTCCTGGCAAGCAACTCCTTCGAATTCCTGGTACTCCTTGGCTGGATGCCGACGAGGACTGTCTGACGTTGAACATTTTCCGCTGGAGGGGCAGTTTCCCTACTGCCGAACTTCCTGTCTTGGTCTATATCCATGGCGGCGCATACAACCGTGGCTTTGCGGCCATGCACGACACCGCATCGATGCTTTCCTGGTCGGAAGAACCGTTCATTGCTGTGAGCTTCAACTACAGGATTGGAGCACTCGGGTTCCTGAACAGCGGCCTCACAGAGAAGGAAGGGTTATTGAATTTGGGTCTGCAAGATCAACGCCTCGTGCTCGAGTGGGTGCAACAAAACATCGCATCGTTCGGCGGCAACCCAGACGATGTGACCGTCGCCGGCCTCTCCGCCGGAGCGCACTCCATCGGCCACCACATCCTCAACATCAAGGAACCCCGCGCTCTCTTCCACAAGGCCATCGTTGAGTCCGGCAGTGCCATCTCCCGCGCCGTGCACACTCCCACCTCTTCCCTCCACGAGGAGCAGTTCACTCAGTTCCTGCAAGAAGTCGGCTGCACCAACCTTCCCACCGCCGAAGTTCTCTCTTGCCTTCGCGGCGCTTCTTCGTCCGTCGTCACCACTGCCCAGACCACCGTCTTTGACGCCTACAACCCCTCCCTCCGCTGGGCCTGGCAACCAGTCATCGATAACAATATCATCTCCCGCCGTCCGCTCGAAGCTCTGCGCTCAGGTGACTACCACAAGGTCCGTCTGTTGGCCGGCTTCAACTCCAACGAAGGCTCGATGTACGTTCCCAAGTCCGCTTCCACCTCGCAAGACTTTACCGACTTCTTCGCCACCCTCCTGCCGCATCTATCCAATGATGAGCTGGAGACGCTGAACGAGCTCTATCCGGATCCAGCTATCCACGCTGACTCGCCCTATCTCGATACTCGTGACCTCGCCGCGCTCTCCATCGGTCCCCAGTTCAAACGCATCGAAGCCGCCTACGGACACTACGCCTACGTCACACCGGTGCGGCAGACCGCTGCGCTCCTCTCTACCTCGCAGTCGGTCTACCTCTACCACTGGGCTCTCAACCGAACTGCGCTAGCAGGCGCCAATCATGGCGATCAGATCTTCTATGAGACCATGACCCCTTCATCTCGCGCTGTGTCACCGGCGCACGACTTTCTTGCGAGGACGTTCAATGCGTACCTGACGAGTTTCATTGTCACGGGAGACCCGAATGCTTTGAGCGGGAAGAAGGCTGTAGATAGGCCAAATTGGCAGGTGGTCGGTAAGCAGGAAGAGAGTTTGGTCTTTGGAAGGGGCAATGACGAGGCTGCTGGAGGAGTGGAGAAGGGACATGGTGTTGAGAGTGGAGTGGATCAGTGGGGAGCTGAGCAGCGGAGATTCTGGGAGGATGTGAGTGAGAGGTGGGAGGACTAACGAACATGTGCTTCTCGAAAAGAGACAGTAGGCTCGCACTTTGATTCTAGTTTTAGCGATGCGTAGAGGTCAATACCCAAGTACGCTTAGATCAACAGGCTCATGAATCCAGCCCATTGTGCATCAAAATCTCCGTCAAATTTTGCGAGGTTCCCATTGAAGGCTCACCAATTTCGCTGCAGCCGGCGCAGACCGCCCATCAAACTCAGGCCTGCCTTTCCCCGCCCCACCGAGGACGCATGTCCTCACTCCCGTCCTGAGGTATTTGTTCACTTCACGTCCGGCACGACCTCCAAGGTCATTCCTTGTTCCACGCCGGCACCTGTCGCTCTGTGATCCAGCCTCATCCGGTCATGCTCGCCAGCCTCTCAGCCTTCACAAGCGACGTTGCCGGTCTGGAGAAATGTCTACGTTTCCTGCAAGCAGTCTGTACCATCGCTCTTGGAGTCCTGCGTCCTGTCCATTCGCAGGTCGAAGGGTGGAAGAGGGCGAGAGGACACTTCGCTCTTGGTCAGTCAAGTCCTTCTGCAGCTTATCAAGATGCTTCATTTCCACTTGTTCCAGGACTGACCTGACCATGCTCATCAACAGGTCGCCGCTATTTTCGCCTGTTGAAATGGTATCCTTGCAGTGTACAAGCACGGAAATGCCTCGAAGGCGATGACCGTGGATCTTCCCCATCGCCGAGCAAAGCAAACCCCTCAATCAATGTCTCATCATCGATGAGCGTAACTACGATGCTGGAAACGGCGAAGTGGACTTTCCTCTCCCTTTACTTCTTTCTGGAGATGTGGACTATCGTGCGTATGAATCCTGGTTTATCCGGTCCCTGATTGAAATTCTGACTATATCCGATGTCAAAGACGAACGTGATGGGAATCACGAACTTCGCTTGGGGAACAACGATCCAGCTCGAAGCGAACAAGTGCTGGTTCTATGCTATTTGCGTTTCGATTGCGATCTCCCTTCACAGTCTACTCTATCCGCCCACCACGAATAACGTTCCACCGAGCAAGACCGTGGAAAGTACACCGAGCGCAAAACTACCATTTCCGACGTCGACGACTGCGATTGTCGATGCGATTGTCCATGAGAAGCCTCCCACGGCTAGCGCCGCTCGCACATCTTCGGACCCACAGCCGCGTCGCCTCATACCTTCAACCCTCCTCACCACTCTGCTGATCGACGTGTGCGATCTTGTCATACCAGGATCAGCGATAGGTTGGACTCCCGCTTCGAGTTTGGTGGTGGGGCTCGGGATGGCGACCTCGACTTTGCTGACTGGGTGGGCAATTTGGGTTCGAGTCCAGCTGGCAAGACTGAGCTGAGCTAGACCAGAGTCGATTCTGTCTGGCTACGATAGATCAAGTAGTGGGCACGGATTTGGTTTCCGGAATTGGACCATGCTCATCCATGACTTCTCTCGCCACCAGAAGCACATGAGCATGGACAGATGAAGGAGCGCAGACGAGGCCGTAGTCTGATGGAAATAAGCACATCAGCATGCCGATCAGGTGGTGGAACAGTGTATGAGATAGTGTATACTTACTGGCAGCCATCTTTCTTCCCTGCGAAAAGTCTATCGCCTTGCCATCCAAATCTGTGACTTTGCCGCCTGCTTCCTCGAAGATGAGGATGCCACCTGCGTGGTCCCACCTGTTTAAACAGACATCAGCACGGGAACCATGAGAAGGAAGCGGGGAGCACGAACATGTTGCTCCTCCAGCTCGTGTACTTGAAAATCCTCACCACCAAATTCGCCCTCCCCAGCCCCAGCACCGCATACTTCATCAACGAACTAAACAGATCCACACCCGGCCAAGGCGTTCCCAACCTCGCCGCAACCTGACGATGGAGATCTAGAATCGTAGACGTGTACGCCTCACAATCTGACCATACCAGGTCGCTCACCTCCCTATCATCACCATGTCTCGGGATCCTCGTCGGAGTCTCTAGAAATCCATCTCTCCGTAACGGACGAACCCACGTTCCCTCACCTCGCACGGCGTGGATGACGCAGCCTGCGCCCTCGGGATCCAGTCTGTCCTCGCTCGGACTCAGGGTGGAAGGGTCCAGAGTAGATATCGCCAGGTTCGGACAACCGACGATACCAATCTTCTCCACTCCACGTTCGAGGTAAGCGCAATTGATAGCGTATTGCTGCCCAGTAAGGAACGTCTTCGTGCCATCGATGGGGTCGAAGACCCACAAACTCTGCTGGTCCGAGCGGGTAGTCATGCCACCTAAATCGAGGAGTTCCAGAACCTCCTCCTCTGACCTCGGGACGGACAAATTGGATGAGGCGAAGGCTGGGGCATATTCTTGGATGAGAGAAAAGACGGCTTTGAGCAGTGCTGGATACTCTCGCAGGTCGGTGGCGGACTCTTCTGCTAGAAACGCGGCAGTGGGAAAGGCGGAGCGTAGAGAGCAGGTAAGAAGGGCTTGCACGGCAAAGTCGCCGATTGTGACAGGGGAGAAGTCGGACTTGGAGAGAGTGCCGGTGGTCAGGGACGTCGGCTGGAGGTGGGAGGTTAGTGTTGCGGCATGTTGGACTGCAAGAAGGGCTGTCTTCAGGTGCTTTGAGTATGACATCGTGACGAACGAGGTCAGCAGGGGAGCATTCGGGTAGTCTTTGTTGTTGGTGATGGGAAGAGGAAGCGGAGATAGAATCGATGGAGGAGGGATGCTGCGTGTCTGCCTGAGGCGTTGGTAAGTAGGCGCGGCTGGAAAGCGTTTGCGTATGCTTGATTGGGAAGGAGCCGGACTTGAGTGAATGTAGCTACCTCCTAGACTTTGACATGTGAAAGCTGAGGTTATAGGAGGTAGCGTTTCCAAGACTATCTCCCTTCTTATCTACCCGACTACAAGTCCACGATTCCGTGGCGTGGTCTTCGCCCTAAGTGTGTTGCGAGTACCCTTTCCATATGTCATTTTGTCGCTGACCAGAACATGGCCACATCTCGCCATCCCCATCTTTCCTCCGTGCTGATTCTCTGCAGCAACGCCAGTCGAATCGTCGACTTTCCAACATCTCATTCTCATGGGTCGTCCCCACCGGAGACACAGCCTGGTTTAGACTTCTGCCCCACGTTCGGATCCCGGCAATGCGTCACCTCGCGTGGCAGGTGAGCGGCTTACATACCTGAGCTTCTAGTGCCGATATGTCGCACTGATAGCTACGAACCAGACGTGATACATTCGTTTTCACAATTATTGTATACTCTTTCGATTGGTGCGATCGCATTTTGTCCTCCCTTTCGCGCCATCCGCTGTATCATATCGCATGTGTCCGCGTAGATAGCACTCGCACCGCTCATACACTTCGATCCTTACCCATTGCCACCCCACGCGCACCAAGTGGAGATCCGGACGACATCACTCTGGCACGAGAAGCACGCGAGACGACCTTTTAAGACAAATCTCGCCCTCGAGGTTACGAACGCACGCTCTGAGCATTCACGCCCGCCATCATGGCGAAGAAAGCCAAACAACGCATCTCCTACGTCCTCCCCCTCGCCGGCTCCTCCACCACCCACGGCCACCGCCTGGGCGTCAACGGCCTCGCAGTCGATCCCAAATCCTCCCTCCTCTACTCCGGCGGTCGTGACGGCGTGATATGCGCCTGGGACCTACACCTCGACCTACAATCCTCAATCACCTCCGAATACGACGCTAAGCCCGCCGCCGAACCCACCGCCACGACCTTCCGGCAACAAATACAGGCGCATACGCATTGGATCAATGACATTGCTTTGGCCCAGAACAATCAGGCCCTGGTTTCTGCGTCTTCGGACGTCACTGTGAAGGTGTGGAGGCCCGCCGCAGAGGACAAGTTACCGCCGCAGACCATTGGGCTGCACAGCGATTATGTCAAGACGTTGGCTGTGCCTTCTTCAACATGCGATTGGGTCGCGAGTGGAGGATTGGACCGCAAGATCTGCGTCTGGGATTTGAATGGTGCAGGGCAAAAGTTGAGCATCGATGTCGGCGAGGACGAGGCTGGATCCATGCAGTCGAAAGAGAAGGGTAGTGTATATGCTTTGGCGGCGACGACATCATTACTGGCCAGCGGGGGGCCGGAGAAAACGGTGAGGGTATGGGATAGTCGGACGGGACAACGGACGACGAAGCTGGTGGGTCATACGGATAATGTGAGGGACATTCTCATCAGTGAAGACGGCACGACAATCATGACGGCGAGCAGTGATCGCACGGTCAAGGTGTGGAGTACAATCGCTGGACGGTGTATGTTCACATTGACAATGCACGATGCGAGTGTGTGGTCACTGTTCTCCTCGGATCCGGACTTGTCGGTGGTGTACTCGAGTGACAAGAATGGATTGGTGGCTAAGACGGACACGAGGAATACCATTGAGTTGGACGAAGGATTGTCGGTCGCAGTATGTCAAGAGCATGAGGGTGTGCACAAGGTGGTCGCAGCTGGAGACCGGATCTGGACGGCCACAAGTCGACCTAGCATCAATCAATGGCGGGACGTGTGTACCGACAACGCGGAGATCGAAGTACCGGAGAATTACAACACGCATCGACGAAGTTCGGCGAAGAGATATTCAGTCATTCCAACGGAGAAGGCCACTGCATCGCCGTTGGCGCAGACGATGTCTCTTACGGGCAACAACACTGGCAAGCGGAAGATCCCTCTCAAACACATGCTACGATTGAGCAACACGGCATTCTTCCCTGCGCCGATGATTGGTGACAGCGAATCACCTTCTGCGAAGCGAGCCACTCTGGATGCGCCCATCCTTGAGTCCATGGTCTTGCAGCCTGTACGAGCACAGCCTGAATACTCAGTGGAGGGCCAAAATGGACTGATCAAGCACGCTCTGTTGAATGACAGAAAGCGTGTGCTGACAATGGACACGGCGGGAGAGGTCGTCATGTGGGATCTGCTGAAGTGCGTTCCGATACGATCTTACGGCAAGCGTCATATTGAAGATGTCAAGGACGAAGTAACGACCACGGCGACGGTCGCGAACTGGTGCACTGTGGATACACGGACTGGTAGTGTCGCCGTGATTCTGGAGGAGAATACCTGTTTCGATGCGGAAATGTATGCGGATGAGCTGGACTTGGATGATGATGTTGAGTTCAAGGAGGATCACAGGGTCAATTTGGGGAAGTGGGTGCTAAGATATCTGTTTGATGGGCTGATACAGGAGGAGATTCGAAGGGATGAAGTCCTGCGGAATCAGCTCATCAACACACCTGCAAAGTCCACGCTTCAGCGAGACGGCGCTCCCTCGAGCATTGAGATGCCGACCGGAGGCATCAATGGGTGGCATGCTGGCTCGTCCGCCACTCAGTCTACCACCACTCTGAAGCACAGCGTCAACGGTACTGCAGTCCCTACTACCCCAGGCTGGAACATCGGTCTCGCCACGCCAGGATCTGTCAACTCTCCGACGCACAGCAAAGCGATCCCGACCACCCTTGCCACCACAACCGAGGAACCGAGCGAGACTCTTCGCGCCTCAACCTCCTCCCGGGAACGCACCTCCGCCGATCGCACTCCAGACTACTTTTCCACATCCCGCATCGGGTCCGCTGAACTTGCAACGCCCGCTGCTTCCTCGCAACCTGCCACAACGCCAGGCGGGACCGAGGATCCATCAACACCGACAGCAGATACCAACAACACGCCCACCACGCCTGGCGGAGCTAAAGAAGCCGGTCTGTTCGGCAAGAAGTTCCGCATGGGTAACATGGGCATGTCCTCCTTTGCTTCCGGCATGAAGAAAATGACTCGCATTCAAACCAACGACTCCGCCGCGAAACCCTCCGAGGAGCTCAAATCGCCGACCGATACAGATTCTCATTCGCAGACTTCGCATACTACGGACCCGACCCCCAACAACCTGCGACCAATAGACGGGTCCCTGAACGGCACTTTGCAGAAAATCCGATATGCATATCTAGATTCTCTGGAGCAGCAAGCATCGGCCGCGCAGGCATTTGCTAACGGCCTGCCTGTGCCGCCGCCTGGTCCGGTCTCGCTGCCATCGCTCATCACCCCTGCCCCTATATCCGAACTACCTCGTCTCTTCCCGCCGAAGGACACTACGATTCTCATCCAAGAAGATCGGCCTGAAGCGGGCGGCGTGGCGGACTTGTTCGAAGGGACCGTGGGACAACTCCACGCTATGGTTGAGGATGTCGAGAAGGTCGCGCCCGGATGGCTGGGAGATGTCCTCCTCCGCGGCGTGGTGGGTGGAAAGGAGGTGGTGAAGATATCCTTCGTGTTGGAGGCGATGGAAGTTGAGACAAAGGGTAGAAGTGAAGCGGAGAGTCTTGTAGACAGCACAGGAGCTCCCGTGAGCTGGATGAAACTTCCTGGCGTCGTCGCTCCGGGTGAAGGAGGTAACCGGCTGAATGCGAATCGAATGTTGAGGGCGAGGAAGATTGCCGGGTATGTGGCTGAGAGGATTGAGTCGAACGGGGTCGTGCTGCAAGGGAGGGTTGGTAGCGTCTCCACGATGGACGGTGAGGCGAAGCGTGATGGTGAGGAGGTGGATGGAGAGGTAGGAGAGAAGTTGAGGCCGGACGAGTATTTGGAGCTGTGGTGTCAGGGACAGGTGAGTCTTTGTGGATCCGACATTGGATCGACTGGGGTCTTGCTAACATCGTTTCGCAGCTTGTTCCACCTACGATGACGCTCGCAACGATACGATCGCATCTCTGGCGCGGAGGTGGAGATGTCGTGTTGGGGTATAAGAGTAATGGCAGGAAGAAGTTGAGGCATGTGCCTGTTGTGAAGGGCGGCGGGAGTGCGAGTAGTCAGGTTGGCGGGAGCGAGAGTGGTGCGTGATACCCGCGTTCCGGATGAGAGGTGAGCAATGAAGGTGACCATGGATTGTGTTCTTTATTGCTGCCATTCATCCCCGAGCCACAGCATCGCGCTCGCCTTCAGATCGAAGGCAGACGTTCGCTCTGGGCATCACCATAGTCCATGCCGCCATTCTCCTCACGCTCCTCTGCAGCCTTCGCTGCGTCTCGAACTTTCTTCAGCTTCAGTGCGGCGTACCACGCGTCGTAATGGTACTCGTAGTGCCCATTCTCAATCTGCTTTCGGATCCTCTCCAAGGGTACCTCGCGTGCCACTGCCTCCTCCGACTTGGGTTTGGGATACACGTCTTTGCCCGCTGTCGGACATGCCTTTCCTTCATGCCGAGTTGGCGCACCGCAACGGATACATGAACCTCGGCAACGAACCGACGTCCATTCGTGCGTGCCAGACAGAGAGGTAATGCATAAACCTGTTGCCAGCAAAGGTGGAGGATGGCATCGCGCAGCAGATGCCGGCGAGAATCGCGGCAGAGGTCCAACGTCGCGGCGATACGAGAGTTGCGGAGCTGAATCGCATGTATAACCAGCAAGTCAACGATGAGGTTGAAAGGCTGGTCACGGAACGACTCGACGAAGAGTGGGACACCGCGGTCAGGGACGAGAAGGACAGGCTGGCAGGCCAGTCGAGGCGCCTGGGTGAGGAGCGCCTCACGAACTGGAACGCCGCCTATCTGTATCATCAGAACGCCTTCGAACAGAAGGAAGCTGAGTACAAACAGACTGTGTCGAATGCGGAGAGTATGACACGAGAGTACGAGGCACTCTTCGAACGCGCGCGTGAGCGGATGAAGAACTTGTTGGAAGAAGATTGAAAAGCATATAATACCAACAATTTTTTATTTCCCGACAAGTGTGGCCTGTGAATTATGGAACTGCGGTGACAACCGTACGTGGGCTTCGCGGGATACATGGACATGGACACGCTCCTGTGGACGGTATGCCAGATTACAATGCCATGCATGTAACGTCTACCAGGGGGAAGTTGAAGCACCACGAAGTTATTAGCGCGTTGCGCTAAACCGCAAATGGAAGTGCTTTACATCGCTTAAGTAGTGCGGGAGCCTCCCGCAATAATTATTAGTAGTTATCGTCTTAACTCCGTCTTACCTTTGAAAGCTCCTTAATTATTAATAACAACGCGTATATACGTAATAATGCTACTACTACTACCTACTAGTACTAAATAGAAGGCCAAGTCGACGGCCGAGAAGGAAGCTACTATTACGAGGGCATTAAAGGGCTGGGCATCCGGCTAGTAGACTAGTAGAGTAGCCTACGCTAGTAACTTCGATATGCTATATAGTACCTTCTTAAATCGACTTAATATAATAACTTAAAATCGCTATGCTACTTATAAGTACGAGAATTGTCTTAGTAGTGCTAGTCGATCTACTCTAACCGTCTATATTAATTGTATAATAGATATAGGCTTCCCTCTAGTCTATTAAACTGTCTAGCTCTAGGCCGAATAACTACGATAATATTAGCTTAATTACAACCCTAACAAGGAGCCTATTAGTATTAACTGGCCGGCTAATTTTATTAGTAAATACGAGTCGCTCTAATTAAAGTAGGTAACCGTAAGGGACTCGAATCGACGTGTAGTTAAGGGAATCCTTAGGTATTAAGGGATTAGTTTAAGCTACTATTAAACATAATATAAGAGCTTAACGTTATGCCGGATAATCTATATAATATAGACGAGACTAGCTATATACTCGGTATAGCTAACCGTGTTTATAAAGCGGTATATAGAAGGTCGGCTCCTTCTATATAGTTTATATAACCTAGAGCCCGTAAATAGGTTACGATTATTAAGGGGATTAGTGCTACCGGTTTATAGATACTACTATATATTATCTTTAGAGCGAAGTAGATAACACGGAGCCTACTACTAGCCTTTTAAGTATACTTCTCGGATAAGGCGTTTCTTACTATTACGGATAATAGCTAGAGTAATAGAGACAATAGTATAGCATAGTTACAACACTTTAATGTAACGAGTCCACCTTCTACGCCTAGCCGATAGCGATTGCTTATTATAGACAGCTACTCTACGTATAAGGACCTCGAATTTATTAACTACGCCCTTATAAACCGTATATAGCTTATCTATCTACCTAGCTACTCTACGCATCTTCTATAGCCGCTTAACGTTAGCATCTTTAGCCCCCTTAAGGCTACCTATAGCTTAATATTGCTCCGGCTAATAGCCGAAGAAGGGCTAACGTAGGTAACGAAGGAGGACTTCTTAGAGGTCTACACGGAGATAAGGGCAATAGTGTTTAATAAGTCCAATATTATAGCCTTATTTAAGACAACCGGCATTGTACCTCTTAACGTAGAAGTAGTTATTAGCAAACTTCCGGCTATGCTTATAGCTAATATCTTACTACTAGCTAAACGACGAGCTATAGCGACGACTTAATTCGTACCGTCCGGTACCTTCTTTACGGATAAGAACGAGCTACTATAAACTCTACTCGCGACACTAAGGACACCCTTACGCTAGCCCCTTAAGGATATTAGCTCGCCTTAATGCACGCCGGCTACACGCTATCGCTTAAAGCGGATAGCGAGTAAGATAGAGCTAGCTAACGACCTTATTAAGAAGCTTAGTAAGGGTACACCTAAGAGGATTAGTCGGCTCTATAAGTACGCGATTAAGGGCATTACTATTATTATAGATACGGTAGATCTATTACTAGCTAAGAATCGATAACTCCGCCGTAGCTAGGCTCGTTTAATATAACGGAGGTCTACTAAGAAGCTAGTAACTAAGGGACAACGGTTTAATACTACCTTCCGTAACGAACTACTCGTAGAGCTAGCTAATAAGGAACAATTAGACGCTACCGTTAAGTATTATAGACAACGCGTTAGTAAACTTAGAGCGGTTAAGGTAATACGATAAGGACTCGTATAGGCACGTTAGTTAGCTACTCGTAAGGAACGAATACGATTAAACAAGCTAGTAGCCGCCTTTAAGGCTAAGAGCTAGTAGAAGGATGCCGTATATAATAAGCTACTACTATCCTTTCGAGAGGACTTAGTAATAAGACATTATAGACATAACGTGCTAGTGCTAGCAGTCAAACGTACGCTTAACCGCGTTAATAAGGATCTTACCGTATAGAAGGCGGCTAAGGAGGCGGCTCGTATCGCTTACTCTATATAGAGGGAAACGGTAAAGAAAGAAACGACTAATATAGCCGACAAGGTAGCTATAATAGAGGCTATCTATACTAAAGCGGACATGCTTAACGACGCAGTAATTAATTACTTTACTACCCTCGGAGCGGTAGTAATACTAGTAGTAATCGACTAACTCGCCGCTAGTAATACGGACGACGAGGCGGAAGATAAGGGTAATAAGGACGATAATATAGAGCCCTTCCACCCTTATTAGCTCGATCTAAGGCTTTACGAAGCCTTACTACAGCCTTTATTACTACTAACTAGTAAAGGGAGCTACTAACACACCGACAACGAGCTAGCATAGGCTCTAGAAGAGGGCGTAGAGGCTAATAGCGGTTTTAAGCTATTTTAAGTCGATTAGCACTATAAAAAGGGCTTCCTTATTAATACCTATTAATTGTGCTTATCTAAGCGAGCCCTCTAATTAGCCTAATCTCTTACTATCGCTATATTCAATCGTCGTGAACGTAAGGAGTCTATAAAGTATCTAGCCCCTCTTAGTAAAGCTAGCTTAAAAACTTTATACGTTTTTTATACTACTACTACACTTCGTTATAAGGAGTTTCTTTATCGCATCTAAGCAAATAGATTACGCTCTTTTATTTGCGCTACTTAGAATATTAATGCGACGTATAGTTGTTAAGCAATAAGGTAGTAGTATTAAATACTACGAAGGGGGGGGAGTGCTAAGCTACGCTAACAACTTCGTAGTACTTCAACTTCCCCCTAGTAGACGTTAAGCCGACGAGCACGCTAGTATGTACGCCTATATGTCCGGTAGGGATTATAGCATGCTAGCTTGTCTAGCTATATAAACCCTTAGACATATATAGTAGTATACTAACTTATATAGCCGTATACGGGAAGCGACATTTATAGGAGTATACTAGCTAATAGGACGGAGCGCTAAATAGCCTACCCCGCTAAATCTCTAAAATTAGCTTTTAGCCGAAATCTTACTCGACTTCACTATTATTCTTAAGATAGGCGGTTATCCGAAGGCACTACGTATTACTAGCGATTAGATGTTTCTAGTCTTATATAAAAAATATTAGTCTTAAAGTAGGAAAACAATAATTCTAAGGTAGAAGCCGTACTAGCGTAGCCGGCGTATATATTATAAGTAAAGTAATGCTTATAACTAAATTATAAGGCTTATAATATAATAGCTTCTTTCCTATTATTAACTCTACTTCGCTATATGCTTATAGACTATTTATAGTACGTTTGTAAGCTATCTATAAGTAAATTATAGGCTAAATATAGTGTTTACTTATTATTATTAACCTCTTAACTATACGTCCTCGAAAAACTTTATAAATCACTCCCTTTAATTACTACTACTACTATTATACGCTACGCTACGCTACGCTATCCGTATAATTACACTACTTAATAGCACTTATATATCCTTATTCTACTACTATTATAACTACTATCTCCGACCTTACTATTACTATCGCTAACCTCCTTATTAATACTATTATTACTACTATAATAGAGGCCGCTTTATAAGTAATACCTTTAGCCTTTATATATATACTACTAACGACTTTCTAGTCTTCTCGATATAATAGAAACTACTTTATAAGTACTTAGCTTACTACTCGCTATACGTTCGCTATACTAATTATTAAAGTTCTATCTCTCCTACCTACTCGAACTCTATAAAACTCCCTAAGTAAGTAATCTTTTAGCTACTTATAGTACGCTCGTAGTACTAATCGTTATATAGATATTATAGGCCGGAGGCCGCGAATAAATACTATAGCTACGATACCTAAAAATAGGCTACCTACCTCGCCGCTACTACTATCGATCCCTCTATAGAGGATAAAAAGAAGTAGAAGAAGAACGCTATATAAGTATAGAGCCTACCTTTTACTACTATATCTACTAATTATTATATATAGCGCCTACTTAAAGAAGTATAATACTACTAGCTATATACTCGAGATAGATTAGGGTTATAGTAGGGAAAGTCGTAGTAGTTACGTATATCTAGTAGTACTACCTTTATCGCTAGGTAGTTAATAGACTTAATCCTCTATTATCCTACCCTTTTAGCACTTCGAAGGCATAATAGCATATAGTACTTAAATCTACCTCCTCGTTGCCCCCCTATCTACCTTCCCTCGTCTTCTTTTTCTATATTTACCTTCTATAGCCCTCTTTTACTATACCTCTAGTATATACTACTACTATCCGATAGGAGTTTAGAGTCTAAGTATACTCCCCCCTTATATTTTAGTAGACGATGTAAGACTTCTACACTCGCTTTAGTAGTATAGTAAGATATATAGGATAGTAGTAGTATACTATAAGCAACGAGTTTATAAGAAATATATAATATTCGAGAAATACGCTAGTCGTACCCTCGAGTAGGAAGCTATACCTTTATAATAATTACCTACGACTATAATAACCTTAAATACCTCTACCCCTTAGCTAGGGTAGATGTAGCTCTAAGTCTAAATCTAAATCCAAGTCCAAATCCAAATCCAATTTCGAATCTAAATACCGATATATATATAAGTAGCTACATATATATTACTAGCTATAGAAGTAGCGGAGAAAATTTTTCTTATCCCTCGATAATAGCTACCTCTAGACTAGCTACTCCGCTATATACATAAGGGACTATACCTCTAGCGTCTACTATATGCTCTTAAAATAGGTACGTACTACGGAGAGGTTTCTACTATAGAAAGAGGGTATCTTAGGGGTAAAAGGAGCCTCCTAGACTAAAATTCCTACTATAATAGCTTTACCTACTACCCGCTATACTCCTCCTTCGCTCCTTCTCTTCTCTATAGATAGCCCCCTAATAACAACTTCCGGCTAGTTACTAAAGAAGAAAGAATCCGGATTATAGAGGACTAATACCTAGAGATATACCCTCCCTACCGGCTAACTACCCCCTTATAGATATAATAGATATTATAGACGTTATAGGCATTATAATACGAAAGGTTATGTAACTAAAAGATTATTACTATTAGTAGAGTAATAGTAGCGAGGATACTAGCGCGGTTTTAATATACTATAGTAGCGAGGATACTAGTACTATTTTAATATACTATAGTAGTAAGGATACTAGCGCTATTTTAATATACTATAGTAGCGAGGATGCTAGCGCTGTTTTAACATACTATAGTAGCTAAGGGCGAGGGTCCTTCTTACTAGTTAGACTACCTACTATCTTAATAACGACTTCCGGCTAGTTACTAAGAAGAGAATCTAGACTATAGAAGAAGAAGTTCTAAAGATATACCCTCTTTACCGTCCGTCTATCTCCTTATAGATACGATAGATACTATAGACATAAATAGATAAACGATTACGTAACTAGTAGATCGTTACTAGTAGTAGAACTAGAAGAAGTAGGTACTAAGTCTCCTTAACGCGGGTACTACGAATACCCTAAGAACAATGTTAGCGTAGCCTTAATATACCGTAGTAGCTAAGCGGGCGAAGAATATCTAACTAGTAGCGTATTCTCTAGGGGCTAGACGTACAAGTACTACTCGGACTACCTTATAGCTAAAGCGGTAATAATTATCCTATTACTAATATTAGCGCTATTATCGATATTAGTACTACTAGTATTACGAGCACTACCGTACCTCGTATACGAGAGTAGGACCCGCTACTCTATTACCAAGTACCTAGGAATTTGAAGAAAGTAGCTAGTATACCTAGTACTACTACTATATACGAGAATACTATCTACTACTCTATATATATACTACTACCTCCCTTATATAGAGGTACTATCGAACCTTCTCTAGGCTTATAATGTTTACTAGACTATCTAGAGTTACTAGTCTAGGAAAGGTTCTAATACTCCTATATGCTACTAGTACCTAGTCTACTCTATACCTTATTTCCGTAACTTCCCTTTCGAGACTCCGGTATCGCTATCGAGCTTAAATAGTGCTAGCTCGCGGATCTAATAGTAATAAACGGATCCGATACTAAAAGCTTCCCTAAGTACGATCGTTCGTTAGTAGGTACCTAGAGTACCTATATAGAATAGTAGGACCGGCGAGTATCTCTAAGCTATATCCGTGCTATAATAGCTACGTCGGAGAATCCTAGTATATAGATATCGTATATATCGATAGCTTAGGGAGTATCCTTATAGCTCGAGAGGGACTTACTAGCTAGCCGGAAGGGAAGATTATTAATAAGGGGACTAGATAACAAGTCTCCTCTAAATAGTATATAAAGTTCCTTTTCGAGGATATCTTCTTATAGACTAGAGCATATCGACGCATCTTCTTTAATAGAGGACCCGAGAACATAGAAGAAGTGCCGGAGCTACTAGCCTAGATAGATACTAACCTTAGTAGAGTTTCTATATATTACCCGGAGGGCAATAGGATTATTAAAAGGGGGCACCCTAATATACTCGACGTTATTTCGAAATATATATAGGGGAAGCTTATTAGTTAGAGGAAGTTCTTCTATATAGCTCTCTAGGCGGATCGAACTACTATCTAGAGATCTACTAGCTATACGCTAGTAAGCCTTTTCTACGCCTTTAATATAGTCCTACCTATCGAGCTTAGGTATAAGTCCTAGAAGGTTATTAACTAGAAGATAGTTCGAACGACGGAGGAGCTTCTTGCTATATAGGTTAGATAGATACTATGCTCGAAGGAGGAGCTTAATAAGGTAACCGTATACTAGTAGAGGATAAGAGAGGTATAGAAAGGCTACTTTAACGACATATATAATATTAACTACTCCCCGCTTAAGAAGGGACAGATAGTACTACTAAAGAGGGGTAAGCGTAAATCTACGTATAAGAAGCTCTTCTTTAGATAGAAGGGCCCCTTTCGTATCTTCTACTCTAACTACTATACTAGAACGTATCGTATCTCGGAACTAGACGGATTAGTACTATAAGGTACCTAGTTACGGGACATACTATAAAAGGTTCCTAAGGAGTATCTAGATAAGGTAGAAGACGATACTTATAAGAGGGATAATTAGCCTTAGTAGCTAACTAGTATCGAGGAAACCGGATATAGCCCGACCCCTACCTAGGATAAAGCCCCTAAAACCCTCCCCTTTTAGCGAGAAGGCGTACTAGAGCCCCTAAACATTACTAAGCGAGTTCGAGAAGCGTTAATATCCCCTAAAGAGCGACTATAGTACTAGCGACTATAGGTTACTAACCCTATTACGGGATACCGGGCTTAGCGCCCCCGGGCTTAGCGCCCCTAGGTAGTATATACCTTTAGCAATAGTAGATAGAGAGAGAACTAGCTATCCTATATACTTAATTCCGGTATATACGTTCCCTTGTTAATTAGTAGCTAAGAAAGCATAATCCGACTTATAGTCGAAAGATCTAACTAAGGATATACGATCCTACGATAGTAATACGCCCTCCGTACCCCGGTTATAAGCCGCGCTTATACTTACGCCGAGTCCGCTTACCCTACGACGATAGTAACCTTCTATACGGTCTATAGTACGGAAAGAGAAGGAGGACGAGAACTTCCCTCCCTTAATTATTAGTGCTTCCGTACCGCGAATACCCTCTCTAAGCGTCTATTGCTATAGGTTTAGCTAGCCTAAGACCCTCGGTAGAGCCTCCTTCCTTCCCTTTATAGTTACTAGCCGGGAGAACGCCCGCTAGCTCGTTCGATATAGCTACCCTAGATTAGCAACCGCTATAGGAAACTATATATCTAGGATATAGCTTCTACTACTTCGTCGGAGAACCTAACCGCTCGAAGGTAGTTATAAAAAAGTTCCCGTAACTTCTAGCCCTCGTATAGGAAATTATATAGAGGACGCTAGCACCGCGGACGTACTACCCGGAAGATACTTTATAGCCTAATAATACTATGTCCCTCGGCTTCCAAAATAAATAGATTATCGATAAGAGTCTTATTACCTAGGAAGCGAAAGCTTTCCTAGCCGCCCTTAGATAGGCTAACGTTATAGTATAGCTAGGCTCCTAGAGTCCGTCGAGTAATACTATAGCCGAAGTAACGCTTTACTAGCCTCCTTAGACCGCCCTTACTAGTATCCTAGGAGCCGACTTCGGTCTACGCCTACGAGCGAGACTAATAACGATCGCGGAACGTAGAGCCTAAGTAGGTCTATCGAGATAGCCGCGCCCTACGATTAGAGCGGTTACTCTACCCTAACCGCCGTATAAGCCGATGCTACTCTATATACCGTCTACGTATCGCCGAACGTAGAGTAAACTATTCTAGTAGCTACCCGACCTAGGGTAGCCGTCTTACTCTTCCGAGGCGTCTACTACCTATAAGGCCCTACTAAGTTCGCTACGACTATAATACTCTAAACTGGAAGATCTCGTTCCTAATCTCCCTTCCCCCCGTCGACTAAGCCTAGAACCGCTCTTACCGAGAAGTAAGTAGCTAAGGATAGCTAACCCTCTAAGAGAGGCGGAAGAGGTATAGAGACCGGACAACCTATAGTAGGGCCCTTAGCGTTAATAGCCGCCGCTAGTAGTATATACTCCCTAGGAGTAACTAGCTACCCCCGTTATAGTAGACTAGTAGCGCTACTAGGACTAGTAGTAGCGTCGTTAGCGCCGTACGCGTAGTAAAGAACTACCCTAGTAGTAAGCTCCACTAGCTATCGTAGGTAACGGCGTCCTAGGAGCTAAGGAGCTAGCGAACCTAGATATAGCTTAATTAAGAGAGCTAATTACCCGGCTCCACGGCGAATAGCACTATTAGCTATTACCGCCCTAGCCCGCCGATAAAGATTAGTATATCGATCGTTATATTACCGAAGAATACTTATAGGAGGGAAGAGTACGCCGACTAGCTACTACTAGGTTAGGCCCCCTAGGGATATCGGGAGGCCTTACCGACGAACTACGCTAGTCTAGGTATACCCGTCCGATTAATAGCTACTACCCCTCCTTGTATCGCGATTCCTCGAGTAGTAACTTATCCCCCGTACCCTCTAATCGAGGACGTAAGTACTAGAAGGCTTATAAGAAGAAGGATAAGCGTTACCGCTCCCCGAGCTACGACTTATCTAGCTTAGAGTCGGACTCCTCGGCGTTAGAAGACCGCTTCGTCCGCGATAGCTATTCTAGGCGTAGCTGTTCCCGCTACTATAAGGGCTATTACTATTAGGAGCGTTCGCCTTCGTACGATATTAAGTAGAAAATTAGGAACTTCGATCCTAAGGACATCGGATTCTTCGACCCCTACCTTAAGGCGGAGGAAGGAGAGATCGACGATATAATCGAATAGAACGGGAGATACTACTTCCGCTCTATATAGTTATTCTTAGACTCGGCTCGCGACTACGCGGAGACTAGTTCGGCTACCCTAGCCCGACGCTACCTTAGCCGCTACCTAAAGGGAGAAGTAATAGTTTAGTTTATATATTACTTAGATAACAATACCTAAGTATAGGTACGCTATAGTAAGCATATCGACCGATAGGCTAAACTACTCTCTAAGAAGTACCGTATGTCGGTTATAGAAGCCTAGGAACGCCTAAATAAGGAGAAATATAATAAGGACGATATCCGCGAGAGTGGACTAGTTTAGTCGTTCGTAATAAACGTAGTACGCTAGAGTAGAGAGGCCGCGGTGCCGGATCTCTAAGCCTAACTAGCCTAGGTATAGCTTCGCCTAGACCTAGTGTTCTAGAACGTAATTAAGAAGCCTAAACGTAAGACGATAATCGATAAGTTTATTCGCGACCTAGATAGTTACTAAGACGCGTAGCGTCGATTATATCTACCCTAAGATAAAGGTAAGTACGCCTAGAAGGACGACTCCGGCCGAGGGTAGTAAAGTAGCTACTACGATCGAGACGGTAATCGCTATTTAGATTATAGAAACCGTAACGTTAACTCGTTTAGGCGATTATACTACGATAATAACGTCCGAGCCTACCCCTCTAATACGTAGTAGTACGAAAACGACGGCTAGAAGAAGACTAACTAGGAGAAGGTAACTAAGCTAAAAGAGTTAGATTTAGTAGACCGCCGTAAAGATCGCCGCTATAATTATCGCTATAACGAAATTAGTAGAGACGAGTATAGAAATTACCGTAAGATAGGATACTATACCTACGAGTATCTAGAGCGCGATCGTACGTCTAGAAACTACTACGTAGTAGACTCCCGCTCCTCGTTAGAGGAGTCTTACTACTAGCGTACTACCTAGTCGGAGGATAGCGACTCTAAGATAGCCGAAAACCTCTTTAACGATATCGTATACTACGACTCGGGAGAGGACGCGCTAGTAAATAACTACTAGGATATTACTAACTACTTTATCGACGTATCGCTACTAACTCCCTTCGTATTTATAAACTACGTAGTATAGACTACTAGACTAGTACCCTCTACGTCGCTCTTACCTATTACGTATTCGGTTAGAAGTATACGCTATTAATGCTATACTTGTTATTAAGAGTTCCCTTCTAAGAATAAGCTATACGAGTATCGCCGTAAATACTATCCGCGATCTATAGAACTAGAGGGTAAGGCTAGGGCTACCGAGTCCCTCCGTATAGTTTTATCTACCGCTAACGGTATAGGGAAGGCGGGATTCGCCTTCCGGAGCTACTATTACCTTAGAGTGCTAGTAAGGCTAGGCCTTAACTAGTAGGACTACCTAGTTTACTTAGACACTAGAGCAACGGTCTCCCTAATCGACGCCGGGTAGCTCCGCTTATACTTACCGAGTATTAAGGTCTATAAGCTCGCTACCCCCTTCCAAGTTCGTGGAATCGGTAAATCGCTCTATACGGAGTACGTCGACCTTAAGTTTTAGATACCGGCGGCGATTCGAGGCGAGTATGTCCTTACCTATATAAAGTACGAGGTATACCTTACTACCGGGCTACGTACTAAGATACTTATTACTATGGACATTATTAGCCCTAAAGAGATAAGAATCGATATCCCTCGAAAATTAATTACGATCGGGGCCTACTAGGGTACGATAGCCCTAGTTCTAGTTAAACGCCGTAATAATATAAAGTACCGTTCGGCCGTAGCCTCTAAGGATAACCTTACCGTACCGGCTTATATAGTAGCGTATATCCCGATTACCGTCGCGAACGCTCGTCCTAAGGATAGAGACTTCGAGTTTATCCTAGACTCCTAAATTCCTACCGTACTCTCCGTATACGTATACGTTATAGATGCCGACACCGACTTCGTCCTAGTAAGGAACGACACCGCCGAGATAGTCTCCCTCCTAGGCAATACGCGCCTTAGGTAACTCTACGAATATAAGATCGAAGGTTACTACTAACTCGATCCTAGGGAGCACGGTCTAGCGACGCTACCTACTAGGCTATTTAAGACGGACCTAGCCTTAGAAAAGAAGCTACCTAACGGAGTTACGGTCTATAGACACGCGGAATTTCAAGCTAAGGTCGAGAAGCTCGTATATCGGTACTAGGAGGTATAGATCTATAGAGGTAGTACGGTTAACGTCCCCGAGGAGGAGTAGATAAGGATCCCCTTCCGAGCCGACGTAGAGAATATTAGACTATCTATAAAGCTATACCTAGCGAGCGTACGTAATAAACCTATTATTAATAAGGTGCTTAACAAGCTAACGGGATATACTAAACTCTAATATACAACGTAGCCGACGAGGTAGGCCTCCTCGATCTTCGTTACCTAGAAGGACGTCGTAGTAGAGGGTAAGGTAGTATAGGTAGGACGTCCTATAGTAGATATCCGGGGTGTTAATACCCTCGTAATTAAGGATAGCTACCCCTTACTACTCCAGTCCGACCTAATCGCCTAGCTCTAAGGATATATGTATATTACGGTTATCGACGCTATGTCCTTCTTCTACTAATAGTTAGTCTATAAGAACGACCGCGAGAAGTTCACGATTAATAGCTTCCGCGGATAGGAGTAGCTAAACGTAGTAATAATAGGCTACGCCGGCTCGGTTTAGTACGTTTAGCGCTAGTTAGACCGCATCCTCTTAGACTTTAAGGACTTCTATCGGGCCTATATAGACGATATCGTTATCTTCTCCTATTCGGAGAAGGACTACCTAGAGCACCTTAACCGGGTCTTTACTAAGCTTAACTCGGTAAACATTACCCTAAACCTATATAAGACCTTTATAGGCTACCCGATAGCTACGCTCTTAGGCTAGCGTATTAGTAGGCTCGGGTATACTACCTAAGAGGAGAAGGTCGCTACAATCGTTAACCTAAAGTTTCCTATAACCTTAAAGGAACTCGAGTTCTACATCGGCCTTACCGGGTAGTAGAGGGCCTATATCCCGTACTATACGTACGTTGTAGCGCCCTTCGAGGTACGTAAGACCTAGCTCCTTAAGGAGTCGCCGTCGAATAAGGGCTACGCGCGTAAGAACTTCTCCGTAAGGACCTAGGTATAGTAGTTAGATAAGGATCTAACTACCTAGCGTAAGGCGTACGAGATAATAAAGTCCCTATATCGTAACGTAACGTTTCTATACTACTATAACCCTAATAGGCGCCTCTACCTCGACCTGGATTCGTTATACCTCGGAGCCGCCTACGTAATCTATATAGTAAAGGGAGATCCTAACCCTATCTTAGTCGTAGGGAAGGCGGTTCGCTTCCCGTACGCTAACGTTTAGGTAATTATATACCTTAGTAAAGCGCACTCCGATACGGAGAAGCGTTACCTAGCTACCGAGCTTAAAGTTGCTAGACTCGTATAGGTCCTCTATAAGACGAGGCACGTTATATAGGCTAGCCGTAAGGAGGTCTACGTTTTTACCGACTATACTATAGCGCTAGGTCTTACGAACTAGTACTTACTCGCGATAACGTCTTCCGCGGATCGCTTAAACCTCCGCCTAGTAAGGGTAGCGTAATATATCTCCTAGTACCGGCTTAAGATTCTATACCGTCTAGGGAAGCTCTACGTAAT
Source organism: Zymoseptoria crescenta (assembly GCA_026122155.1). NCBI lineage: Eukaryota > Fungi > Ascomycota > Dothideomycetes > Mycosphaerellales > Mycosphaerellaceae > Zymoseptoria > Zymoseptoria crescenta. Next base: position 13,426 of record JALRMM010000269.1, on the reverse strand, counting down.
TCCGGACGCCCTTAGTAGGCTAGTAGACGACCTTAACCCGCTAGCGGAGCCTACTTAAGATAAACTCGACGTCTATATGTACGAGGATAAGAACGAGCCGCTTGTTTTTTATATAATCTTAGTAGAGCTCTCCGAGGACTTTAAGAGCCGCCTTAAGGAAGGCTACTAAGATAACGCTAGCTAGAAGAGGTGCTTCTAATAGCTAGAGCGGGCTATCGAGGTAGCCTATACCTAGGGAGATTAAGACGAGGACGCGGCTAGCGAGGTAGGCGAACCGGAGTCTAGTCTACTTAATCTCCGTTTCTTCCTATAGGAAGGCCTTATCTATATTAAGAACGAGCTCGACGGCCGAGAACGCCTTTATATCCTACTAGCCCTATATAAGGATATATTCGCTATAGCCTACGATTAGTATTACTACGTAGGGTACTACCGATCCTACGCGAACGTCTAGGTAAGCTTCTATATCCGGAGGCTTAGCCGCGAGCTCCGAAGCTACATTTACTAGTATCCTCTATATAAGATAATATAGACCCTACGAGATAGGCTATCTAGCGAATTAGCTCCGATCTATACGATATATATACCCTAGTATACGGCGACCGCGGACTGGGTAAAGGGCTTACTAGTAATGGAGAACGGCTTCGACGGCTTCCTAGCCGAGACTTATAAGTTTACTAAGGACATCCTTCTTACCCTAGTGAAATCCACTTAAGACGCTCGTAAATAAGGACGTAACTACCTCCTATTATACGTTAAGACCGAGCGCAATCTCCCGGCTATCCTTATCGGAGATAAAGACCCTATTTAGCTCTCCGAGTTCTTTAAGGGCATATTCGAGAAGATTAGTACCTAGTTCTTAGCGACTATAGTATACTACCCCTAGACCGACGGATAGTCGGAGCGTACTAACTAGACGGTCGAGATCGCGATCCGGTTCTACCTTACCTATAATCTAGACTCGTAATAGACGGAGGCATTGCCCTATATCTAGGCATAGATAAATAACTCTAGGAACGCCTCTACTAACGAGGTCCTAAAAGTTATAATCTAAGGCTTCCGATCGAACCTCGACGCCCTTAATCCGCTCGTAGAGCTCCCTATATAAGACTACGTTAACCTTTAGTAGGAAGTACGCGACTAGGCTAATAATTCCCTTACTTAGGTAGCCGTAGCGATAAAGGACCGCTACGACGCTATATATACCCCCCTAACCTTCCAACCTAGCGATAGGGTAATACTAAAACTATATAAGGGATATAAGATCCTAGGTTATACGTACTATAAGTTCTTATACTAGCGTATAGGGCTACTTAAGGTTAAGCGTCGTATCGGTAACCTTATATATAAGCTAGAACTCCTATCGACGATAAGGATCTACCTAGTCGTCTCGATTACCTAGCTAACTAAATACCTAGTTAGTATCGATCTATACGGCCGAGAGCTAACTCGCCCCGGTCCGGTATAAATAGAAGAAGAAGACTCTAACCTAGAGAACCCCTATTATAAGATCGAGCGTCTCCTTAGTAAGCGTACCTACTAAGGAAAGATATAATACCTTATTAAATAGTTAGGCTACCCGGACAACGAGAACTAGTAGTACGACTTGGATAACCTAAGCGACGCTCTAGAGTACGTAGAGGAGTATAACCGTACGTACCTAGAACTACCTATCGTCCTTAGACGTCGTACCCACTATAGAATTGCTACGAACGAGATAGAGGACCGCGAGGTTATACGTACGAGGTAGAGATAGTAGCATTAAGCCGACTAACTCGCCGACGCTAGGATCGAGCTTACTAAGGCATTAGTTACCCTTCGACTTACTAAGGCATTAAACGGCCGCTAAGGCCGGACATTTTCTCCGTATTATTATTAATCTATAGGCGAAGTTTACCTATAAGTTACGTTCTACTTTACTACTCCTATATTAGATATCCGAGTTTGTCCTATCTATATAAACATTACCTCCGACTATAACCTACTAGCCGACTTACGTACGCGTACCCTTTCCTACGGCATTAATTACCTACGTATACCTAGCCGGATACCGGGAATAGCGTTAAGTAGGTAGAAATAAGCCGGGCTAAAGGCGGCGGAGACTTATAAGAAAAACGTAGTAGCGAGGAACGATACGCCTAAGGGTACTAAGAGCGACGAAACGAAGGGTACGTAGGATAGCTCGACGAACGGTACTAAGAGCGAAGCGAAGGATAACGCCCCCGAGAGCGCTAAAGATAATAGCCTATTCGTTCCGGAAACTAGGACTATATAGCGAAAGGCAGGTAACCTCGCCGACGTTAGGCCTATATAGTTAAATAACGCCGCGTCGCTAGTAATAAATAGTACGTAGCCGGGCGAGCTAATTGCCCTAGGTAGTAGTATCCTTTAGCTAATTGTCCTAGGTAGTAGCTCCCTATACTCTAAGAAGACTAATATGTTTAAAGAGGAGGTAAGCCCTACTAAGTTAATACGGGCAAGTATAATATAGCCTTTAATCCTAGAACCGACCGCCGCATAGAAGAAAGCTAACGATAACTAGGAGTACCTAGGATATAAGATACGCGTAGCTAAAGCCTAGCGCGCTATGCTCCGAAACTAACTACTAAAGGATCCCGAGGACGCGATCTCCTAGGCTATAATAGACGTAAGATACCTACCTATAAAAGCCGGCTTAAAGTTGTACCCCTTAAAGGAAGCGGATATAGTACCTCTACCTATTCGCGAAGGTTAGGTAGCATTCTTCGAGCTCCCCGTATAGGACTTACGAGGGGTTAGTATTTTTATAATAGGCCCGGAGGATAAGCTCCTAGCATTCTTCCCCTCTCCTTAGGTAATCCGCGCCGCTAAAATGTTCCCCCCTATTCTAGAGCTAATACTCGGAAACGATTATATCCTTACGTTATACTACCTCGTACGAATTAGCTTTACTAAGAAAGCCGTACGCGCTATTATAATAGAGAAGTACTACTTCCGACTAGTAGTAGTCGAAGGCCTCCTTAATTTACGTAAGTCCTCCTACCCGTAAGTCTCCTTCTCGAAGATAGTTAACCTCCTCGTATACCTCTCTTTATAAAACGACAACCCCGTCGTTTACCTCCCGGGATACTAGTAGAAGCATACCTTTACTAGCCTCGAACATAAGGCGTAGTATACGGCCTTATCCTCGCCGACTAAGGAGTAGTATACCTTTACCTAGGTAGCTACCTTCTAGGCGTACCTACGGTACCGCTCGCACCGTACTATAGCTATCTAGAACCCGAAGGAGAGCCGAACGGTATTAATTTGCATCTTAGATAACTTTAACTAAGACGAGCGTCCGGACTAGTACTAGGGCGACGCCCGCTTTAAGGACTCTCTACTCTAGAAGTAGATACCGGGTAAAGGCCTATAGTAGATTAAGAAGCTAGTAGTCGAGGACAAGAATACCCCGGTATAGCCTATAACTAATAAGGCGGCCTTAAACCTAGTACCTACTAAGAAACCGTCGGCTAACGTAACCTCTAAGTATACTAGTAAGGACATATAGGGCAACGTGCGTAGAGGTAGTTAGGGTGCCTTACTACCTAAGAAGAAGCAACCGTAAGACGAGGATATCCTATCCTTAGTAGCGGATAGCGCGAAACCGGCGTTCGTTAACCCTATAGTAGTTAATACTACGTTAGGACGTCTCCGTATAGAAGAGGAGATTTATCCCGATATATAAAAGGTATACGCTACTCTCTAAGACCTCTATCGCCGAAGCCCGACGAGCTAGGGCTATACCTCCCTTATAAAGAAGACTACCTAGCTATTACGCGAAGATAGATTTCCTAACGCGACCCTCCTAGAAGTTATAGACTAGGAGATAGTTTAGCCGGGTATTACTATCGACGACGCTACTACCCCGGGTCTACCGTACGATATACTCCCCTATAAGAACGTTAGTATACGCTACCTTACTACGTATAACGCGCTAGCGAAAGCCTAGAACGTAGTATACGATAAGGACGTAATCCGTATAGCCTAGGACGCCCTACGCGCGAGAGGATAGTACGCTACCCTAATATATATTAAAGACTACTCCTTCCCTTAGATAGGACTTATCGCCCGCGGCGAAGCTAACGCCGAGTTTACTCTTTAAGTTAATAGCGCCTAGGAAGACGATAACGATAATAACTACGCTATCTACGACTTCCTTACGAAGCTACATAATAACCCCTTAACATTCCTCCGTAATAAGGCTAAGTAGATCTAAGGAATCTTTAAACGCCGCTTCGAGTCGGATACCGCTATCGATAAGATTATCGACCTAACTATAGAGTAGGTAGACTTTATTGTTAGAATCCCGAACGAGACTCCTCGCCCTACTATACCTTAGTAGGTAGACTAATCCCCTTAGTAGGTAGACTAATCCCCTTAGTAGGTAGACTAATCCCCTTAGTAGGTAGACTAATCCCCTATATTAAACCCGTAGTAGGGAGACTAATCCCCCACATTAAACCCGTAGTAGGTAGACTAATCCCCTACGTTACCTAAGTAGGCGGACTAATCCCGTACTACCTTAACTCCCCGGCGGATTACTTAGTAGGTAGCCTAGGCCTCTAGTACGAAATTATGGAAATACGAGGTTAGATAGTCTAAGGATACTTTCTACTTCGCTATCTATAAATCCGTTATAAACGGTAGCGCCCTACTACTTAACTCCTACCTCGAGGACCTAATAGTCGGCGCTCTAACGAAGTATATAGATAAGGGTTACGTCTCGCTAAACACTCTTTAGGAGGCGTATCCGTACGATTTCAATTCTAAGGGCTACCTAGAGAGGTCGCGCCGACTAATAGGACGCTCTTACGTCGTCGACAATAGTAGAAACGGAGTCCTAGGGTTATAAGGCGGATACATCCTTCTTATAGGAGAACATATCGCGAAACTCCTCGACCCGGAAGGTAAAGCCTAGGTTTAGTTCGACCCCCTCCGACTCCTAAGTAGCGACATAGTTACCTTAGGTAGTAACTACGTAGATAAGAGCTAGAAGCAACTAGTAAAGAACAGGACAATCCGCCCCCGCCTCCTACCTTTAACGAAGCTATTCGAAGACTAGGCCCTAGTTACCTAGCTAACTAAAGTAGACTAGGATAGAATGGACGGAGAGATAATAGACAACGTCTAAGTAGCCGCCGAAGACGCTACCCTCGACTAGCGGGATCGCTAAGCCCTATAATATATATACGACACATAGCGACTAGTATAGACTAAGGAGAACGTCGCCTAACTTCTTAATATAAACGGTAGAGCTAACCTATACTAGATGCCTAAGAAGACGCCGCTACGTAACTACTAGGACCTAGGCTACCGACTCGTCTTTAACGTAGAGATATTCCGTACTCGATTCGAAGTACTTACGTAGGAGTAGCGTAACTAGCTAGGGCTTACCCTTCTATCTACCTATCGAAAGATACTACCCCCGGCAATTCTAGCGCTACTACTACTAGTAACGAACACTATACTATAACCCTCTACTCCCGGCCTCCGATAATTAAGCCCCTTAGTAATAGATAATAACATTACCTTCCAAATAGGTATATCTACCTAGGTACGCCTAATCGCGGCGGTATAAACCCTCTATAATATAACTATAGACGCGGTCGACTTAGCGACTAACTATAGCGACTAGCTAGCATACGACCTCTAAGACGCCGGCATCCCGGGACTAAATATTAACGCCTTTACTAGGTCCCTCCTTTCGCGCTACTGCTAATACGAGTTCGTCGCGTTTATAGTAGCATCCCGTAAGCGTAAGGGCATTACTCTCCCGAACACCGCGATCGGTAAAGTACTAAAACACGTCGATATATATCCTACTAGCGCCCTACGCTACCTCGATAACCCTAGCCTAGTCTATACCCCGGACTCTACCGACCTCTCTACTATAGTACGCCCAGCCTACCTAACTACTACTCCCGTAGTAACTATCCCTACTATTAAGTATAAGCTCTATAAGTAGGGCGGAACCGACTCGCTACGTAAGAAGTAGAAGAAGGCTAAGGTAGAGAAGGCTAAGGTAGATTAGAGCTTACTTAGAAAGAAGGACTAGCGACAAGGATAGACTTGTTTTTTATTTTATTTCGATTTTTAACATAGTTTTTAGCGCAACACTACGGATAGTATGTCCGTTCTTCGTATAGGGGGGAGGTAATATTACGGGACGCTAGGCTTAGTACCCCCGGGCTTAGCGCCCCCGGGTAGTATATACCTTTAGTAATAGTAGATAGAGAGAGAACTAGCTATCCTATATACTTAATTCTAGTATATACGTTCCCTTATTAAACCCTAGGTATTTACTAGACTAGCTAGACGTTTAATCTAGGAAACATTTCCAACTACTAATAACCGATACTAAACCCCCGACTACCTCTAATAGATAATAGCATTATCCGATAATAGTATCTACGCCTTTTTTAGGTTAGTAGGGAAGGGAGTTAAAGAAAATTTACGAGTAAATATTACCTTTCTAATAATCTAGGTAATCGAGGATAATTACGTAGGATTATATGCCGCCTCTAACATTTATAAACACCTACTACAATTACTCGTAAAACACTATAATTAGCTATATCTTAGATAATTAGAAGCGTCCTTAATAATTACTAAAAAATTTATATATATTACTAGCTAGGCCCGTCCCTACTACTATAAATACCTCTACTTCCGCACCTAGCTCGATAACCTCTACCTCTTTAATACCTACTATATCTTCTCTCTTCCCTTTTCCTTTTCTTAATACTATTAATTATTATATAACCTATACGTATACTCCTATACCTTACTTAATTACCTCCAACTAAGCGTATTAGTATAGCCTACTAATCGAGTATAACGAGCGCGTAATAATACCTATTACTAGAAGCGTAACGAGCGTACCTACCTACTTAGTAATAAGAACGTTACCTTGCTAGTACGGTCTATATACGAAATAGTAGACTAAATTCGGAAGATCGAGAATAGCCTCTAAACATCTACTACGTTTATAGGTAAAGTATAGCGCGTACTTTAGGCTATATATAGTACTAGCGACTCGGATAAGCTATCTAGGCTCGTAAAGAAGCTACTAGAGAAGGACTAATAGTAGATCCTTTTAAACATTATTCGAGCATTTAAGTAGGGAATAGAAGGGGTCTAGGAGTTTATTTCGAAGATCTAGGATCTCTACCTCGAGTATAAAACTCTACTACTACTCGTAGATAGGTAGGAAGTTAAGGGGAAGGATAATATAGGCGCTACTTTCCCGAACTTAAGGAGGGTAGCTACTATTAGAAAAGAATCTCGTAATAGGAAGAAGTTAGTATAGGATGCCTATTAAAAAGGTCTAGGGCGACGCTATTATAAATAAGAACCCGCAGCTTAAGAAACATATCTAGCTATCCGAGAACATAGCTAAGTAGGTCTAGCGCGTAGCGAATACGTATCCTTTATAGACGGGTAGTAAGGATAGAGACTCTATAGTATATCTACTATCGTACGAGCTACTTTACCGATACCTTAGAGGTACCTCGTAGGGAGTAAGCCTAGTAAAGGGGGAGTATATTACGAGGGACTTTATAGTTATAGCTAATAAGAAGCCGGATCGTCTATCGTAAGAGTAGTATAAGGAGTTTAAGAGTAAGTTCGGCCTATACTTCGATAGCTACGGCTAGGTTTTTAATAAGGTAACTTAACCTACTACTATAGCTTCCGGCTCCGGTTCTATAGTAATCTCTAGGGCTACTCCGTAAAAATAGATCGACGTACCTCCTGCTATAAGCACCCGCTCCTATACTACTAGCTCGAAATAAGGACCTCTATCCCCTATTACCCTACCCGACCGTACTACTCCTCTCTCTAACACCCTATTAGGATTAGGATAGCTAGTCTCCGGACTAAAGACCCCTACTAGGGACCGACGAAACTTATAGCTAACTACTTCCAGTAGTGCTAAACTAGAAGATAGTATCTAGGGAGCTACTCTACCTACCCGAAAGACTAGTTAAGTACGCTTACTTTTGATTACTATTAGCGAGTCTTAGCTCGCTACTAGTGTTATTCTAAAGAAGGATGCTCTACGAAAGGACAAGTATAACTAAGTAATTTCTCTAATTAATAGGCTTCGGAAACTAGTAGGTAGGAAGAGGCTCGCGAACGCTAACTTATTCTTTAAGTACCTTTAAACACTATACCCGAATCTATTACTACCTTAGAAGGATTAGGTATATCTCTATATAGAGCATACTATAGACCTCCTTTAATACTTAGGGTTTATAGTTAAGAAGGGGTCTCGGACTAATAAGAATCTATTTCTATATAGACTCCTTTAGCTTAATAGCGATATAAAAAAGCTAAGCGACTATAAGACTAGTACTAATACCTACTTCTACTAGTTCAAGTACGCGCGTCCTATTCGTCCCTCGGACTTCCTTAGTCTATACCGGTTCGAGAATACGGCTTAGAAACTAGTCCTTAGTAGCATCTACTATAACCTTATTAATAAGGAGAAGAATGTCTACTTTAGGGACATTACGAGGAAGGCTCTTAGTATTACTAATACCTACTACGCCGCCTTTAAGAAGGATAGTACCTTTAACTTCCCTCTATTCGACTAGCTAGTAAACAATACGAAAATTATAATTAATAAGAAGCCCTTTTTCCTAAAGGATATTATTAAGAAGGAGATAGATATGTACCTCTAGCACTAGCGGAAGATTAATAGCTAGGACAACTATAGCTAGCTCCGGACTATGTTCTACTCTTAAGTTTAGTAACTTATTCGATAGGACATTAGGTACTAGTTGCTATACGTTATTATACGGCTAGACTATAAGTATAGGCTTATCTTATATCTATACTACGCTAAGTATACTAGGGTTAGGGATAATACTATATTTAAGCACATCGATCTAAATATTACTCGGATAATTAAGGAGCTACGTAGGATCTTCTAAGTTTAGGGAACTATCTCTCTTACCGATAAGGGAAAGGACAACTATATAGTACTTATTAAGGGTATATAGAAGATAAAGGTTTTTAATATATAGTATAAGTAGATACGCAATTACGATTATACTAAGGGTGCTATATAGAAGATCGACTATATAGTCCTTCCTTAGAGCTTCCTAGACGACTATAGACTTAAGTAGGAGTACGTGCCCTATAAGGCTAGCGATATCCGTATTACTATACCTTATCTTCCTTATAGAGTAGATTATATAGTAAAGACCGAGCGCCGTACTATCCTTCCCTAGTTTATTACCTACTAAGAGGATAGTTCGCTTAAGTACGTAGAGGCTAGTAATTAGAAGATGCTTAGTAGGTCGCATAGGGATATAACTACTCTAGAGCGTACCCTCCTAGACTTCGGAACAAGTATAGAGCTATCCCCTACGCCTTTCTAGCCTTAGTTCGACTTACTACTAGTAACCCTATTTCGAATACGTTAGTTAGTAGTACTAAGTAGGATAATCCTAGCGTTCTCTTAGAGCTAAGGTAACTTACCTAGTTCGAGAGCGTAGCGAAGCTAAAGGAGTACCTCTAGATAGAGCGTAAGCATACCCTTTACTAGTTCGCTAGTAACTACTAGCGAATATAGGCTATTAAGAGGACTACTTTTAGTAACAAGTCCTTCTACTAGGTAAAGGAGGCTAATCTAAAGAACTATCTATAAGAAGTATAAAGATATCGTAGTATATAGAACACTAGCTAGTAATCCTACTAGTAATAAAACTAATTCTTACTATTATTAAGTTATATATACGTACCTCCTAATATACGACTATACGTTACGTAAGCGGCACTCGCCGCTATACTCGGCGTCGTATTATCTAACGACCTTACCTAAGGTCTATAGCTAGGCTATACCTTAGCCTTCCCTAATAATTATCTCCCTCCTCCGAAGGAGACGTCTCGGCTCCTATAACTATCTTACGTTCGGCCTACTAAGTATAGGCCTAGTCTTTATCTAGGGCTACTTTCTTTATTAACTTCTTAATATAGCGTTTATATTATAACGCGCACTTATTTACGTATATTAATTGTTACTTACGGCTCTACTACTAGTAGCTATGTTTTAGCGGGTCCTTTATAGTTAAGGGTAACCGCTTATAGGTAGGTATTATTAATGTTTTCGCTTACGAAGTTTTCCTCTACTCTTCTTTAACTTTATTAACGCTCCTCTTCTATAACTAGCACTATAAACTCTAACGATACTTAAGCTCTCCGTAAGCGTATCGTACGCCTCTATAATCTTTTATTAAGAAGTAAGCTTCTAGCTTACGAGCCGCTTATTATATATATATATATCGTAAGTACCTAGTAAGTAACTCGTAATACCTCTACGTATATAGCGTACGCTAGCTATCGTACCGAATCTCCCTCCTTATACCGTTAAGGACTACTATAGTAAGGTAGTACTAATATATAAGCGCTACCTATACTATATATACGATAGTATACTAGCTTCCCTCCTTCGATTCTTATAGGTATAGTAAGCTAACTATATACATATAGCTAATAAGCCGCTATACGACGGCAATATAACTACTAGTAATAAGCGTAAATGCTAGCGCTATAAGAAGAACAACTACGGCTATAAGACGATTAAGTACCTAGACCTTAAGTTATAGGTAACTTGCCTACTAGAGCTCCGCGTAGAGTATAACAACTTCGAGCTAGCCGATAGCGACGTATAGTACCTCTAAGTGCGCCTAGAGTTAGTAGGTACTAACGTCGCCCGTACCCTTGAGATTAAGAAGGCGAATAGTAGGAAGTATATAGATAGGTTAGCGACCCCTCGTAAGATAGGCGTAGGTAGGTCGGTAGGCGAAAGCTCCTAGCCTAACCTCCTTCTTACGTAGGGCGATACTACTACTACTAATACTATATTCGAGCTCTAGTATAAGGTAAGCTAGCTTCTCGCTTACTTATCGATTACTTTACTAATACTTTTTATAGTCTCTCCGCCTATAGGGCGCTACTATACCTACTCTCTAGGTAGCCGCCGCTACCTTCGCCTATAATAGTAGTACTTAGGTAGAGACCCTACCTCGGGGTTTCGAGGATATCGAGGTAGATAAGGAGGGGGAGGATAATGCCTAAGCCGGGCGAATAGCCGGCTCTTCCTATGCTTCTAGGCTACTTACTACTAGCATTATACCCGCTTGTCGCGGCACTAGGGGGTTTTTTCCCTTTTAAATAAAGGCTTTTTTCCTCTATACTTACCTCTTCTACCTCTTCTATCTCTTAGGTCCTTTTATAATAACCTTATCCTTACGTAACTCCTATACTTCTATTAGGTTAGCCGCACCCTCGTATTCCTTAGCTATCTACTAGCTGTCGTATTCCTTAGGCTAATCCTTCTAGTATACGAAGTAGAACTTCCGATCCTTCGTTATACCTAAGATCTCCTCGACCTCGTACTCGCCTATTTCGTCTACGATAGGTATACTAGCCTTATAAGACGAACCTAGGCGGTTACGCTATAGTTCGAGGTAGCTAATATAGAATACGTTGTAAATATACGAGTTACTTAGGAGCGCTAGGTAATACGCCTACGATCTAACTACGTCTATTACCCGAAAGGGGCTAACCTATTTGGGTCCTAAGGTCTTCTTAGGCATCTTAAGCTTTAGGTTCTTCGTCGATAGTACGACCTTATTACTAATACTAAACTACATTAGCTTATGATTTTTGTCGTAGTACTTCGCTTAAGACTCGGCTACTTTTCTCTAGCGTTCCTTAAGCTTCTCGTATATCTCCTTTAAGTATGTTACTATATTAATTAATAGGGCGTCCTTCCCCTAGGAATCTCGCCTCGAGATTCTATAGTAAGGGTAGGATTCCATCTATATATAACGTAGAAGGGACTTATACCTAACGTAGGGTGTTCGCTATTATTGTACGCAAAATCCGCCTATACTAACAACTTAGCCTAGTTATCCTAAAACTCGCTATAATAGTAGCATAGGTATTACTCTAGTATCTAGTTAGCTCTCTCCGTCTACCTATCCGTCTATAGATAGAAGGCTATAGATAGCCTACGAGTTATATATAACTTATAGTAGAAGTCGCTCTAGAACTAGCTCGTAAATAGAGATCCTCTATTACTAACAATGCCTCTTAGCACTCTATAGTACTATATAACTTTATTTACTAATAGCTTCGTAAGCGTTATAGCTATATAAGTTTTGTCCGTTAGGATATAGATGTTTATCTTCGAGTAGCGGTCGGCTATTATAAGGATAGTAGTATAAACTCGGCTATCTCTTATACTTAGCGGAAGGTCTATAGTAAAGTCTATTAACAACTCTTACTATTAACTGTCTAGTAAGGGAAGCGTATATAACTCGCTATAGGGACGATGCCGGTGCGCTTTAGACACTTAATAAGTTAGATAGGTAGATACGTATTCTATTACTTCCTCGTCTATACCTAGCTAGAAGTACTTCCTCCTTAGAAGTACTAATACCTTAGCTTTGCCGAAGTGTCCTACTAGTACGTCGTCGTAATATATATAGATTACCTACTTCCTTATATAAGGTCGCTAGGTACCTAGAGTTTCTTACCCTTAAATAGTAGCGCGTCGACTATTAAGAAGTCTATATACGGTCCTTTTACGAGGTGCTTACTATACTCCTCGTTGTACTTCTATAGTATACTAATTATTCCTTTTAGCATCTTAGATAGTAGCATATACGCCTATTTATCTAAAACCGCCGTACGTACGACCCTTATAGGTAACGTAGGTAGGACGCTTATCCTTAGGACGGCTACTTAGGGAATTAACTTTTACTACTCCTTATAGGTAACAACGATCCTTCTTATAAGGGGATCGCCTCTAGCTACTTTATTAGTCGCCTAGTACGCTAACTTGTTCTATAAGGTTAGGAGTAGCGTACTTACTACTTACTTATCGGTTACGTAATCCGGGCGCCTTAATAGCGTATCGGCTAGGTTAGTCTTCCCGGCTCGATACTTAATTATAAAATCGAAAGGCGCTAGAAAGATAGCCTATCGAGCTTATCTACTATTTAGCTATTTTACTAATATAAAGCCCTTTAAGTTAGCGTAGTCGACTAGTACCTAAATCGTATATAGTACGCCTTCGAGGTATAGACGCTACTACTTAAAGCACTCTACTATAGCTAGTAGCTCTTAGTTATGCACCTTATAGTTACACTTAGTAGGGATTATCTTTCTTAACTAAAAGGCGATAGGATGCTACTACGAGTCGAACTCTTATAACATAATGCCCGCTAGCGCGTAGCCTAAGGCGTTGGTTTCTAGCCTTAGCTTCCTTATAGGATTATAGTGCCTAAGCACTAGAGCCGAGGTAAAGGCGGACTTTAACTAGGCGAACGCCTACTCTTCGGCTACTCCCTAGTTAAGGTTCCTAGGCTTCTTACCCTTCTTTATCCCC
>JALRMM010000268.1:0-51656 GCA_026122155.1 Zymoseptoria crescenta | reverse complement strand
TCCGCTATTAGGTTCTATAGACCGCGGGCTCTTAGAGAAGAATTAGAATTATAAGAAGTATAAAGATATCGCAGTGTATAGAACGCTAGCTAGTAATCCTACTAGTAATGAAACTAATTCTTGCTATTGTTAAGTTGCACATGCGTGCCTTATAATATACGACTATGCGTTACGTAAGCGGCATTCGCCACCACGCTCGGCGTCGTATTATCCACGTATCGTTAACGACCTTACCTAAGGTCTAGAGCCAGGCTATGCCTTAGCCTTCCTTAACATATCGTTATATCGATAAGCCGCCGCCGCTCGAGGATAAGGAGTATAGGAAGGCGAAGGGAAAGAAGAAGCGCAAGCGAGGGAGTCGTAATTAACTAGCGGCCGATCGTAGGTAGAGTCGCTTAAGCTAAGTACATGTCGTCGATAGCTCTAGTTCGGAGCCTAAGTCCACGTAAACCCCGGGCTAGCATAGTCGACCCCTAAATAGCCCCTAATACCCCGGGCTAAGTACCTATACCCCGACTAATGTTGGGTCCACGGAACTAGTACGGCTATTCTAGTCGAGTACGGATATCGCGTAGCGCCGGGCCTTACCTACTAAGTAGAAGGACTTATGCGACACTTCGTGCTATCGTAAGGTGTTCCTCTTATTCCTAGGCGAATATCGACTCCCCGTTAGTACTATTAGGGTGCCCGTCGATAAGAATAGGTGTTATAGTGCGTGCAATCCGGATAGGTTTATAGCTACTATGTTTACCCTCCCTTCCCTACCGGTAGCGTTAGTATATCCTCGTAAGTATATACGTATATAGTTCGTATTATAGGCAATCGAGTTATGGGCCCGAGAGAGGATTAACTCCGAGTATTAACACGCTAGTCGTCGGATAACATTGCCCGTTAATGTATAGATGCCCGCTAAGTTGTGTTAGGAGCTCGCGTATACCTTTATTAACAACAGTCGGTGTAATAATGTAGGCGACCTTCTTTCTAAGATGCCGGCTATTCGACTATAGCGTCGGTAGACACCTAATATAGGCGAGACTCTCGCATTGTTGCTACTAGACCTTGTCTCTACTAGGTTAAGCATATACTATAACTATAAGGTCGCTAAAAGGAATGCGAAGGAGTCGTAGTCGTAGTCGTAGTCGTAAGAGCTAGTATTAGAATCCGGGCCGGTAGACGAAGGATTACTACCGTCGGCTTAGTAGATTAAGCGTATCGATTCGAGGGATAATACGCTTGCAACCCGTGTTAAATTAAGGAACATAGCCGATCGTATAGCCGCTAGTAGACCGTCGGTAGCTCCTTAAGCAACACCCGCTACGACTACGAACGTCTATTATTCGTTCGCTACGTAGACTTCTTTTAACGACTCCTTCGTCGCTACCTCGATAGTTAACGGCGGAGCGGGGAGTATAGATAGCGTAGCGACATCCTTTAAGGGGGACTTCTTACCTAATACCCTTCGCCTATTAAACGACGGATACTCGTAGGCGGCCGCCGCTCTAATTAACTCGTTACCGCTATTAGAGGGTATATAGGGTAACCGTAATCGTCCTTCGTCGCCTTTATATAGTAAGGACTTTATATTATCTTCGCTAACTTAGCGTTAGTTCGTCGGGGCCTATATAATACTACCTCCGCGGCGGGTTAGGCTACTACCGCGTACGGACGTTAGTAGGGGACGTAAAACCGGTAGTATATTACCTTACGCAACGTCGTCGCCGTAGCGCAATCCTCGACCTATACTATTACCGCTTACGCGCTATTAGTATATAGACCCGCGGAGTCTCTTACCGTCTAATAATAAATTGCTACCCTCCGGGCAATATATAGCCTACCTCGCGTCGGACTTAGGTATAAATTCGACATACCCCTTAATAACTACCGATTCTACTACTAAGCCCGCGAGAAAACGGAGCACCCCTATATACCCCGCCTTACCCTACTACTAAGATTTATAAATTTCGTTCGCCTCTACTCCTACTACGTATATTCTACGAGGGATGTCGTCCTCCGCCGCCCCTAGCGTCTAGTAGCACTAAAATACGGCTCCCGACAGCTAGATTTTGTATAGTACGCTATAATATAGATGTCCTACGCCGAATCCGCACTAAAATACGGCTCCCGACAGCTAGATTTTGTATAGTACGCTATAATATAGATGTCCTATACCGAATCCGTACTAAAATACGGCTCCCGACAGCTAGATTTTGTATAATACGCTGTAATATAGCTGTCCTACGCTAAATCCTTACTAAAATACGGCTCCCGATAGCTATATTTTGCAATATACGCTGCTAAATAGCTGTCCCACGCTAAATTCTTACTAAAATACGGCTCCCGACAGCTATATTTTGCAATATACGCTGCTAAATAGCTATCCCACGCTAAATCCTTACTAAAATACAACTCCTAGTGCTGTCCCGGTGCAAAAAGCTAGTAGAAATAGCTGTCCTACGCTAAATCCTTACTAAAATACGACTCCTAGTACTGTCCCGGTGCAAAAAGCTAGTAGAAATAGCTGTCCCACGCCAAATCCTTACTAAAATACGACTCCTAGTGCTGTCCCAGTGCAAAAAGCTAGTAGAAATAGCCGCTATACGCCGAATCCTTACTAAAATCCGGCTCCTAGTGCTGTCCTAGTGCAAAAAGCTAGTAGAAATAGCCGCTATACGCTAAATCTTTACTAAAATCTAGCTCCTAGTGCTATTCTAGTGCAAAAAGCCGGTGGAAATAGCCGCTATACGCTAAATCCTCGCTAAGGGAGGATAGGAGGCTAGATCTAAGTAGAAACTCCGACTTCTCGGCTAAGTCGAAAGCGTATACGGCACTCCGCAACACTAGACGCGGGGAGGACGCCTCTATAGGTAATTAATAGGAACATTAGACGTATTACGTAGTCGGGGACGTCTATAAGAGGTCGCGAGCGGAAGTAAATAGCTAAAGCGGCCGAACTATAGGATATCTACGATATTAGAGGAGGTCGAGCGGATAAAGTATAGTTAGTTAGTAATGTCCTAATGCGGACACTCTAGTTAAACCTACTCTACTCCGATACACCCTATAAGAATCCGGCTAGTTATATTTACTTCCCTACAGTTTTAACCTTACTAGTCTAGGTTTAGCGGCTTCGGTGCGCTATAGCTACTTATCGATTTTTTACTTCTCTTTTAGATCCTATTCGCTTCCCTTTTAGATCCCGCTTATCTTCGTATTATTATCGGATTTATATATCGTAGGCGCCGTGCTTAGTAGTAATCGTCCCGCCTTTCCTTATAATAGGAGTCTATAAACCTTTACTTTACTTCCTCGCTACGCGTTTTATGCCTCGTTTACCGTATTGTCGAGCCTTACGAGCTATTGTTAAATGCGTTAGGTAGCTTATACGCGCATAACGACAAAGCACCCCGTTATAGGATAATACAAACGAATACACCCCGGCTAACCCCGTAAGAAGATATAAAACCCCTTCTATCTCGTCTTAATTTTATCTTCTTCTTCTTTAGTAATAATAACTACTTCGACTTCGACAACTTTATAGCACGATAGCCTCCTTCTTTCGTCTTCTTTCTTCTCTCTTCTTTCTTCTTTCTTCCTTCTTTATACTCGTCGCCTCTAGTATATCGCGTATTACTTAAATCTTCGCTCTTAGCTACCTAGCCTACGGTCGCTAGGTTTCTTCTCCCTAATAGGCAATCGCTCGTAATACCCGCGCGCGTACTTATACAACCTAGCGCAATAACAACCTCGGACGTTAAGCTCTACCTTATCTAATTGTCTAGCTCCCTCTACCCGCTGCCGTCGCTAACCTACTTATCGCTACGCCGGTCCTCCCTCTCCCTATAGCTCTTCCTTTCCTTACCCCGGTCTATAGTAATAACAAAGACGAAGAGGAAGAAGAAGAAGAAGTCTAGCCTACGTACGTCGGCAATTATCCGTGTATATAGCTAATTTACTAACGGATAAACAGTCTTTATATTCCTAATACCGCCGTAGATAGCGACTCTAATATCGAAGCCGCACCCTTATAGACCGCTAGTAATAATAATAATATAGTTATAGCTAAGTACGTGCATCCTTACTCCCTTTAGCTTTCGATATACTAACTTTAATATAGCGCTAAAGATAATAGCATTCTCGCTTCCCCTTCGCCGGTTCCTTCGTCGCCTATAGCTACTACTAGTTCTCCGGTCTAGCCTCCTTCCGTTCGCTCTCCTTCTATAGTATCTAATGTTACAGGTCTGTCTAATCCGGCGTAAGTTATTACCTACATATCCTTATTACTATACTAACCGTAAGACTATAATATAGCACTCTCGACAACGAGCTTCTAAATAGCCGCGTCTAACCTTACCCTAGCCTCCCTTATATCCTCGCTCCGATCTTGTACCCGTCTACGCGTGTACTATATAGACGTCGTCTATACTAGTTTACCGACGCTCGCCCTCCGCTACCTCTATAGCGGAGCCTATCTATATAGTCGGACAAGAGCTTTAGCGCTCCGATGCCGAACTTCGACGATAATAAAGACTAGTAAGTGTAGTACAACACATACGCCTTACCCGCTTATTCGCTAACTATTATAGACCTTAGCGCTCGCTAACCCGTTCGGCGTCTCCTCTATATTCGCCTCGCTAACCCTCCCCCTTCGTACCGATTATACTACTACCTAGTATAGCACCTTCGCTAGTAACCTTCGCCGGCAAGCCGGCTACACTACTATAGTCGAACTAGGACGACGACAATAGCGATAGTAGTAATAATAGGCTAGAGGCGATGCGTAGTGCGTATAAGGCAAGCGGATTTAAGCGCTTTAAAATAAAGTTTACGATCGAAGGTAAAGAGAAATCGGAGTATATAAGCTAGGTTAAGGGCAAGTAGTAGTCGAACGTCGCTATCGATAAGAAGAAGGGTAACGGCAAGTAGAATGCTAGCAACGTAGTCTTACATATCGGCCGTATTATAGAGACTAACCTCGGTAAGCAGAAGCATAGTAATAAGCGCTGCTCGCGCTATATTAAGGACGATCTGGAGTGCTAGGTTTATAGTAAGGATAGGAAGAAGCAGATCTAGCGTGCCGGTAAGACGTATACTCGGTACCGCTACGTCTAAGGTAGTAGAGCTTGCTCGTTTAGTAAGTATAGCCCGAGAAAGAAGGGTGGGCGGTCGCTACTAGGCGATAGCGTAAATAGAGTCTTGTTTCCGAAGGGACCTAGAGGAAATGGAAATAGGGGTGCCGGTGCTAGTAGGATTACTATCTGAAATAGTAGAAAGATATAAAGGCGTTAGCTAGGGTGTATCGGAGTCTATAAAGGTTTGGGCTTTTGTATCGGGGTTTTTAATAATATTGCGGGTTGGACGGCCGTAATAGTAATAGCTAAATAGTACTAATAGATAGCACTGTCCAAATAACGAGAGTAATAATTAATCCAGGGCTAATAAGTCTAGTGTCTCGTACTCCGGAGGTTTAATGTCCGGCTCCTCTAGTCCTTAAACATATTCCCTAGTCTTAATAAAGGTAGCTCTATTACTATCGTTATTAGCGTGCTCGGTATCGTCGTCCTTGTCTATAGTAAGCTTTATCCGCCGGGTATTAAACTCTTTAACCTTTGTCGCGAGCATATCTATGCCCTTAGTATATATATCCTCGGAACGGAAGGTATTACTATCGGTATCGTCGGCCGACCTAACCTATACTAACCCACTATCTAGCAGATACGTAGCTAGCATATAGATGTCTAAGCTCGCATCCTTCCTAGTGTACTTGCCGCTATTAGCGCTACTAAACTCGTTCTCTAATTGCTCGCGCAACGAACGGAGCTATACGTTAGATAACGATATACGTTCGAGTATGTCGTCGATATTATAAGTAGAAGTCTTGTAGCATTTAAGTTCGTTCTTGCACGAATAGTTTAGATGCTCTAACATTAGATTAATAGGCTTAAATCCGTCCGCCTTGCTAGTCTAGTTAACAAGCCTAGAGTCTAGAATCGCATCCTATAAGGCTTTATCGCTAACACTATTAGATAGTAGCTATCGGTAGTGCAGCATAACACGCCTATAGTTGCCCTAGCTAGTACCGAAGAAGGTCGGAATTAGTACGTCTACTAGTCGACGCAACATGCTAACGTCGCCGTGCTTAATAGTATGTTGTAGGGTAAGGAACTGCTCTAACTCCTATAATAAGCGGCATATAGTACGGAATTTATCGTCCTTATGCCTAATACCGTCCTAGGCATCCTTAGTAAACGCCTATAGACGTACGTCCTTAACAAGTGCGTTAAAGGTAGCTAGTTAAAGTCGGGATAGAAGGTAGTTAATGTTATCCTATGTCCTTAAGGTAGGTATCTTAATTCCTCGTCGCTGCATTGCGGCATAGAATAGAGCAAGAACACGAGCGTTAAATAACTATACAATTAGTAGCCGCGTAATATAGTACTTAACATTGTCGCGTATATAGGTAGTACGTCCCTAGAACGTTATGTTACCCTATAACGTGTACTTGCTCCGAGTACTAGTAGTAGGAGCCTAATAGGTCCGAACGATAGTGTATATAAGGTTAAGTTAAACATAGAACTAAGAGTTTAGCCCGAGAAGCTAGCTCCGCCTATCGTATAGCCTAGATAAGTAGCTATAGATCGCCTTCGAGGCGAGGATTATGCGAGCGGTTAACTTATTACTATAGACGAGTAATAGAGACTATTCAAACATGTTATCCTTAGTAGAGGTCGGGTCGGCTAGCGCCTTAAACTATAGCTACTTAAGGATAATATTGTCCTATACTTTTAGCGTTCCGGAGAGCGAGCCTTCGTCTTCCTTTATGCCGGCTAACTAGTAGTATTCTGTCTTCTCGGCAGGGAGGACTTCGTCTATAACAACGAGTAGACGCTATAAATGCGGAAGGGCCTTAAATAGTTTGTATGTACCGGGGTACACAGTCTTAATAGCGTTAGCAATAAGACCTCGTAAAACGGCTAGCGTCTACTCCCCGTATATACTAGTAGACTCGTATATATCGTGGACGTCTAGAGGGATAGCCGGCCGGTGTATCTTCTAGGTTAGGCCTCCGTCTAGAAACCCCGGCTTAACTATAATAGCGGCATTAGTCCACGACTCCTAGGAGACGGTCGTATTACCGACGACCTCTTACTACTTCGTAATGCGGACGTTAAGATTGTCGTATATAAGAACGAGCTTAAGCGCCTTCGTAACCCGTATAACCGTCTCCTATAATCGTAGTTAGACTACCGAGTGTTCGGCCGGGGTGTATGTAAATAGCTAGTATTAACGAGGGGTAAACAGGAATGTGCCGGGGTGTATAGGGGTCTATTAGGGTGTATTAGATTCCATGTCGATTCCCTACGCTAAAGTATATAAACATCTGGACTTCCGTGTATCCTATTAAGGGCAATAGGTGTAGTAGTTTATACGGAGCCGTATTAGGTTCGATCCCCTTCCTTAGTATTATTAGGTAGTATTAAATGTTATACAATCGTTCTATGCTACCTAGTAACATTTTTACCCTTCGTATTAGACTCCTTAGTCCGGTTCTTAATATCGGGCCCACCGTTTTACATATAGGGTAGCTATACGACATTTTAATTAGACGGGTTATATTAGGGTAGATCGGGGTATAGTAGGGTAGAAGGGGAGCGTCCGGGTTGTTATACTAATTCCGGATTAGGTAAGAGCCCGGTAGAAGTAAATAAATAGGGTAACTCGGGGTATACTAGGTTAGAGCGGGTTAGAGTAGGTTAGAGTAGGACGAACAGAAACTAGGAAAGTAGATAATAGCCGACCGAACGGGGTAGTATAGGGGAGTACGGGGTAAGTCGGGGTAGAAAAGATTATAAAGAGAAATTATAAACGGACCTTCCCTTTAGCTACAATCTACTACAATAGACTAAGTCCTTAATAATAACTCGCATACACCCTAAGACCCTATATCGTATCGACTACGCGCTACTTTACCCTAGAGCCCTAAAGGTACTTCGATAGTAAGTATATAAACTTGTTCGAGGTCTAGCTAGTACGCGAATAATAGACTATCGCCGTAATTATAAACACGCGCTTACGAATAGTAAGCGGTATGCTTATAGACTTATTATAGCTATTACGATACGTACGCTAGTTTTAGCCGAGGCGGTTTAGTATACTAAACTAGGAGGGCGCTATTGTCTCTATCTCTTAATACGCGGCCGCGTAGTCTACCTTCTTAATATCGGTACTATCGTCCGGTAAGAACCTACCGAATAAATAGCACTCTCTAGTTAGAGTATAGAGCTCCCTCCGTATACTATCTACGTCGACGAGATCGACGCTACCTCTAAGAGCGGTCCGTATGTCGTCCCGATATATAATATCGCTTATTGCTTGCCGCCGTTGTTTAAGTATATTATAGTACTTCGAGCGGATCCGAATATACTCTACCTCTTTATAGCTAGCCGCTACCTATATCTCGAGTATCTTAGGGAAGGACTAATAGAGTTCGTTCTTTAATAGATCGTAGAGGAGTTATAGTTTAGCCTCTAGTGTCCTTCGTATACGTGCTTTCGCACGTATAACGCGTCGGGTAAGGAGGTCTACGGCATCGTTTTCGTAATAAGTCTAGTTATCTTTAGAGTCGCTTTCGTCCTTAAGTACGTCGTCGGAGTCGCTATCGTGTTCGGGCGGTATAGGGGAACGAGGGTCGTTTTAATATAGACTAAGGGAGCTAGATATCCGCCTAGGAGGGCGGCCTTAGGGGTAGCGAGGTATAGCTCGGGCGGAGTATATAGCGGATTCGCTATAGGGTAGAATCGATAGCGCCGAAGGAGCTAGAGCGAATAGGCGTGGTTTCGGGGTAGTACGGGGTGTAGTTAATGTCGATATATACGGTAGCGTAAAGTTGGTCGCTATTACTAAAGCCTAAATCTACTCTACTAAGGTAGGAACTAAAGTCTCTTAGACTCTCTGCGAGAATACCTATCCCTACTCTCTTATTAGTCGAGGTGCTCCGCGGTCTATTAGGGTGGGGCGGGTAGATTAGCGCGAAGCGCTGATTGGCTAGGGTGGATTGGGTTCAAAACAAACATTCTCGCTAGAGAGTCTGAGCTAGCTGAGATAAACCACGACCACAGTGACGGCAGCTGGAAGTGTGAAGCGACGACAAATTGACAATCCTCGTCTCGCTCGTCGCCTTCCCATGCACGAGACCGTCGAACTGGTCGTTAACGTAGTGTAGTGTCTGATGTCCGAACAAGTGTGCGAGTGATCCGGACTCACTCATGCGACGGCGGATCTTGCTTCGGTCTAGGACTGATATGCCGTATGAGACGTCGCCCAGATGGGCTGATTGTGGCCTCGAGCTCCTGGATTGAGCTGCGATATGAGGATGCCGTGCACCGGGCGACAAACTCATTCGGAACAACGGAAGCGATGGCGAGGTGGCTCGAGGAGGAGTCGCATGACCTCCTCAGGCTGTAGTTGTCTGGCAGCATGCCCACGCTGTCCTCGCGAGCCCATGACAGACGGGGAAGCTCCCGACCACTTTCGACATCTCTGGGCTGCGATACAAGCAGAACCGATTTCACGTCTTGGCATATGGTAAGAAGGCAGAAAGGTAAGGTAGGGTGGTTCGCAACACGCTCCGATCCGATCTCGCGCACTTCACACCAACCTTCGCCTCGACGAGAGTTCGACCTTGATCTGGACAACAACATGGCTATAGACGCCTTGGCTACCACCTCTGGCAGCGGCCAGAAGGTCGAGATCGGGCAAATCTCGAGCGAGGCAGGCCAAAGCTGCAGGGATTGTGTCCGATGCAGATGGTTAGACGTAAGGTGGTCTTGAACACAGCTCTGGAGGAGGTTGGCTAATCCGTCACAGTGCGACTTGAAGAACTTTCAGACGGGAATGCCTTGCTCAAACTGTGTGCACTTCTGTGGACCGCAGAATACCTGCAAGCCGCATGGCGCCTCGATGAGCGATGAACTGTATGAAGCATATCGCCGAGCTAGCTCTCCGTGCTCCGTTCAAACTGCACCGCCAAGCTTTGCAGTCTAAACGAAGCACTACGTTTGCTCAAGTGTGTGGTCCGAAGGACTTCCTATATTGCTAGACAAATCCCGAGGAAATGCAGATTTTATTTCTAGGGGGAGACCCCCTAGGACCCCCCTTTGCCTGCCGGCGGCCGTCGCCTTCGAAAGACAGAGCGGAATCACGTGGGTATACGGTTACGTGGGGGTGACATTTCAACTTTTGCTGTGAGCTAATCATTCCAACCCCGGTCGAAAATCCAGTCTAGCAATATAGGGCCTTCGGCCCAATCATCAAGCAAAGGTCTCGGTGAAACCCAACAACGCCCTCTCTGATCCAAAGCCCCGGACGGGACCGCAGTCACAATGCCAACCCATGGTCGGTCAGCGGTGTGGCTACTCTCCCACAAAACCGAACCCACCCTCACTTCCGCGCCGCGTCCAGCTGCGTCCGCTGAACAATCTCTCGAGACCGGTGGCCACCGCACGTCGTCAGCGTCGCGCAGAGTTCGGCAGGGACATTGCCAGGCAAGCCCCTCGACACGCTACATCAACCAACCACGCTACGTCGAAGAATCACACTTCACCAAACATCCACAGTCTAATCTCTGCCAACGCTCCGGCTCACTTCAGCGTGCGCGACTTCAGCGTGCGCAACTATCCCGTCGGACCTGACTTGGTCTTTACCGGCCAAGTGACCACGTATGAGGGCAGTGGACGACGACGACATCCGAGGCCAGTACTCTTGGTGCTGGTGGACAGCGTAAGCGTGCTCGGTCGCCAGATGATGCCCCGGCTTACGAGACACAACTTGGAAGCCAGCGTCCTGACATCCAACTTAATGTAGCCTCCGTAAATGATTCGGACAGCTACAGACCAACCCAAGCAAGCGCACCACAGATGCGAACTGAGCGAGCCAAGAGCGCAGCCACACCAGCAACATCGACAAAGCCGCATGTACCGTCTGACGGTAGCAAGCAAGCGTTGCGCGGTCCGCCAAACTTGATCGCACTGCATGGGGATGCTGCACAGTCAAGTGAACAGCAAGTTCGCGAACAAGCAAACGGGCACGACGGACGCGGACGACGTGTATGAGCGAGCCTCAGCACTCCTGAGGCCAGCCGCACGCGCCACGTCTGGCTGACCCTGCAGACTCGCTTCAGCGGCAGCCGATTGACAAGGACTGGCCTGCCATCTTCATCTACTTGCCCCGACCTCGATGCATGAACGGAAACCATTGGCCTCGGCATTGTACACGTTAGGAACGAAGAGCGAAGGCCGCTAGAAAATCGAAGAAGGAGAATGCAGAAAATCCAGTGGACGAGACGTAGGCAGCGTGCACGTGCAGTCGCGCGACGCAAGAGAATGCACAGGCGAACGTCGAGGTCGTTCGCAAGCGGGAGCGAGCTTGTGCTGAACGAGCGCTTCTTATCGAATCTGTTGACACGAGAGAAGAGTGGACCGTTGCAGACTTCACATGAAGGGAGCGTCTTTGTCTTTGTCTGCGTCTCGATATTGTATTTGAGCACTTTTACCAGTCTCTGCCAGATCACGCTGAGCCCACCACTCCACCCTATCACTTCCAATCGGAGTCCTTCAAGGGAACGTCGCCGAGCCGTCTACGAATGGATACATCTTGAAGTTCTTCTGGTACTGCCTCTGGAACTCCGCGTAGTTAGGATAGGTGAGCACCGCAACCAACCTATTGCTGCCACTGTCGACTGCTGTTAGCGCGCCGCTACGTCTCGATCTGGTGTGGCCAACGACTTACGACGACCCATCCGAATAGGTCATGCGCACCGACAGCCCGTCGTAGCGAGCATTGCCTCTGTCGAGGAAGGAGTACGCCTCGAAAGCCGATGGACGCGGGCTCCCGTCGGCGTTCGACCCCAGAGTACAAGGGCGGTACGTGGAGTCCAGTTCTGGGAAGCGGGCCACGCACTTGGCGTTGAAGCTGGGGATGTCCTTGTGCTTGGGACCTTCGATGCCGAACGAGTATTGGCAACCCGTGTCGTCGCAGGCCGCAGAGAAGTCGCTGACGTTCCAGACGAGCTTGTCGTCTCTCGCGACGGCGGCTGCCGAAGAGGATGACACCAAGAAGGTGTAGGCGAGGGTGAGGATCGATTTGGAGTACATGGTGATGTTGAGATTGGTCGGTGGTGAGTGAAGAAGAAGATTGTGAGTTGACAGCGACCTTCTTATGCAGATTGGGAGTCCATCTCACGCCGGATACCGATGTCCGTCCGAGACATGGCGTTACGTCTTGGGAGGTCAAGTTCGTCTCGATTGGGCGTTCGCGCGATGCTATATCCCTCAGAACCTTGGCTCGGGAGACGGCATCTGGCAGCATCCGGATTGTGGCCGTCGTCGCAAGCTTGCAGGCGGTTCACATCGAACTACTTCTCGTGTTCAGGCCTGTGACCTGGGCTAAGGCTTGAACAGATTCTCCGGGGAGGTAGGGGTTGCGAGCAGGGGGTATCAGATATTGGCCGAGAGAGCAGAAGGGCGTCACTTGCCAGTTGCCACGGGCATCGGAGCACGCCTTACTACCCCGATGCTATCGAATGTGTTCAAGGTACGGAGATGATGTAGGAGTCGGAGCAGCCGCGGGAACCAACATAAGATAGGGAGGGCCCTCACGACGACAGTAGGAGCGGGAATGGCTCCTTCGCCCCAGCTACTTGGCCAGTATCTACGTATCCGTATCCTAGGATATCGCCGAGAAGATTCCCTACCGGACTCTGCAGTATCCTCTTCGTGTAAGGAGCCGTGTAGTATCCGAGATAGACTGTAAAGATAGTAAAAGGCAAAAGAAGGCGCACGGACAGGTGTAGGTCCTCCTCGGAGTCCTCGCGAGGAGAACCTAAGGATACTGCAGTATCCTCGCATACACCTGCTAAATGTGGTAATCCGAGACACCTTCGAGGATACTGGAATCTGAACAGCGGATACTGGCATAAAATCAGTATCCCCAAGTAGCCACGTAGTATTCGGACGCTGACAACAGCAGGATCCGAGATAAACACCAGTATCCGCTCGGATACTGGTGTAAGTAGCTGGGGCCTCATCAACGGTCTCCTCACTTTATACACCCGCTTTTCCTGTCCTGTCTGCGCTGGTGTAAGCGATGCTAGGAGGTTTCTTGCTCTGGCTGCGACGCAATTCTCCATGTTCAAGGCTTGTTGGGGACTGAGCTGGAGGTTTCGAGGCGGATGAAGTTTGAGCTGGAGTTGAAAAGGTCCTCCCGGCAGTCTGGCAAGGCACGTAGACTTGTTGCGAGGTCGGGTAGAACGACCAAAGGGAGAGGTATTTGTCCATGTTGGTCGTCTGGGAGGTGAGGGTATCGCCTTTGGCCGTAATGTCGCTGTTCACCTTTGATGATGAGATGAACATCGAGGGGAAGTGAACGCTGAGACGAAGTAGAAGGGCTGTGAAGCTGCCCGCCATTTCACATCACTACCGTACCTTTTGATTTGTAATGCTCGAAAACAGGAACCGTGCAATCATGCAATGGCGTGATCGGGGCTGGTGGTTTTTGATGAAACGTGGGGCAGTTGTGATTGGCGGGGTATCTTCATTCGACCGTTGTCGAGTACAATCGCTCTTTGCGATCGCTGTAACGAAAGCATTTTGTTCATCTAGGTTCGCAGATACATTCGGCTTTGAACTCGCAAGCATCATAGATATGGATCGCGATCGCAATCACACAGCTTTTTACCCGTCGGTATGGACGAGTTCTTGGAGCGATTCGAGCCTTCAATATCCTGTACCGTTGAGCCTGGATGTATCCAAGACAAGTCAACCCACCAGATATTACATAACCACACAGAGACCACAGCAGCTGCTCTCATTCTTGCCAGGCTCCTGGACTTGCATTTGCTGTTGCGGTGCTCCGGGATAATTGGTCTGTCCAGCGTATTGCATTGGTTGCTGGCCAGGATACCCTCCTCCATTGCCATAATTCGGCATATTGCCCATGGGGTACGCAGTCTCGTAGTGGGGTTTGCCGTATTGTGCGTGTTGCGGTTCGTGCTGTTGGTAGTGGTACGCGGGCATCTGGTGGACGGCTCCGCCCTGCAGGTCAATATACATGCGTCCTTCGTTGGCCTCTGTTCGGTATTGTAGACCCAGCTCCCGGCAGACTTGCTCGACGCGAGGTTTGATCTTTTGAACATGGCCTGGACTGTGGTTTCCCTTTCCTACGATAACGTGGAGGTGTGATTGTCCCGTGCTCTGAGCATATCTGATGCGCTGCTCCAAGATCTCCTCCGCCTCTTCCACGAACTGACCGTGCAAATCGATGGTATCGCCTGCTACTTTGCCCGTGGCATTGTTCTCGCGGAAGATGAATTCGGAAGCTTGCTTGTTGAACTGGTCGGCTTTCGCGGCATGATTCTTGCTCTGTGTGCTCATTTCGTGGGCTCTTCCGCCATCGCCGTTCTCGTAAGCCCTTCGCGCCTCTGCCGCATAGTGCTGATGCTGTCCCTGCTCCTTACGCGCGAGGTCGCGCAGTCGATCGTACTCTGCCTCGGCGTTGCTACTGGGTCCGTGGTTGAAGGCTATCGGAGGGATGCTTTGATCAGTTGAGTTCGAGGAGGATTACGGAGCTGTTCGTACCGCCACCGCCAAGCCGAGTTCTTGTGTGTGACATAGTGATGTTTAGTAGGAACTCGGTGGTAGGTCTGTTGCAATGTAGGAAAGGAAGAGAGGATGGCTGGTCGAAGCACAACAGTCAACCTGGTTGCGAAACGGTCGCATTGGACTGAGATGGGTCTAGCGCGCGGGATGTCATGTCGATCTCCCGCCAGTCCTATTCCCCTATTTCCACAAATGCACTCTTCTCTCCACGAACCTCACCTCGTCCTTTTCCACTAGAAACGACTCCTTCTCACTCCCGCTCCGTGCAAGTGTCGCTCATCATGAGGATTCAAAGGAAGCGCTCTACAACGCAGAACTTCACCGTCTCGCGTCAGGCCCAGCGGAAGACACCGTCTCATTGAAGTCAATTCTCTGACCTTGCCCTTTGTACACCCAGCGGGTGAAAGTAGCCGGCGTGGAGCCCTCGCCTCCATTGGAAGTCACGAAAATACCCAAGGTAGTTCCTGTGGACTATCAGCTTGCTGCTAGATGCGACGAGCTCAAGCTGGAAGGATATTGAGGTTGCTTTCGAAACCGTGCAGGC
Source organism: Zymoseptoria crescenta (assembly GCA_026122155.1). Lineage (NCBI taxonomy): Eukaryota > Fungi > Ascomycota > Dothideomycetes > Mycosphaerellales > Mycosphaerellaceae > Zymoseptoria > Zymoseptoria crescenta. The sequence goes on along the minus strand of JALRMM010000268.1, from coordinate 36,461 downwards.
GAGGCTTACCAGTGAACTGCGCGCTCCCACCACTAGTCACTGCACCAGATGCGGATCCGACGACATCTAGCTTGCTGTCATCACACGCCGGGCCCATGGAGAATTCGAACTCCGTGTCTACAACCGCCTGGACTTGCAGACGAACAGTCTGACCCACAAGCTTCTCCGGAACATCGACAATGATTTCCTTGCTCAGCGTATCGTTCGAACCAAACGCTGTTGTGCGAAGACGCGCCTGAAGACTCCCGTCAAGCATGACAAGACCCAGATCCGTATGCTGCCACTGATTGGCAAATACGGTGACGCCCGCCTCCTCACCATCGGTATTTGGGCAAAAGTCCATGTCGACGTAGAACGTGAAGAACGTGTCAGTCTGGCGTCGGCCTACATATGCCAAGCGATCGGAGGGCAGGAAACTCTGATCCCCTGTGAGGTTGAAGAATGACGGGTTGACCGTCAAGCTGCCATCGGAGATTGAGTACATGTTCTTAGGCGGGAAGCGAAAGTGCATGAAATGCAACGGCAGAGCGTCTCCCTCGAAGCCGTAGTCGTCGCCTGCTTCCACCCAAGGTCCATCGCCGGGAACATCAAGCGATGCTGCAGGCAATGGCCCGCGCATGCGACCACGGACCGGCTCGGCCTTCGGCCAGCCATTCTCCGGCCAAGTGACGGGATACAGCACAGTCTCACGGCCCATCGGGAAGGAGTCGGTGTAGCCGGGCGGGCCCTGTCGGATCGACAAAGCGATTCCCCACCAGTTGCTATCGAAGTCTTGGAAGAAGTCGGCATGGCCGACAGACTGGAAGTACTGCGACGTGTTTGCGTTTGTCTGGATCGGATTGTTCTCGTACCCCACGTAAGGACCCAGAAGCTCCTTTGAGCGAGCGATCGTCACCATATGGTCGAAACTCGTGCCACCTTCCGCAAGGACGAGGTAGTAGTAGTCGTCTTTACGGATGGCTCGTGGCCCTTCAGCCCACACGCCCCCCGTGCCATTCCACAGGTTGGTATTCGGTCCGTATTCGCCCGTGGAGACATCAATGGGAAAGATGTTGGCCCCATTTATATCAAACACATGTCCAATCACGTACGCCTGGCCGTCGTCGTCCCAGAAGAGGTCTGGATCGAAGAATCCGATGTCTGTGTTGATGAAGCGGACAGGCATACCCCATGATCCGGGCTCCAGAGGAGTAGTGGAGTTGAATATCATATGGAAAGGCTCGTCGACGCCGTCTCGCATCATGAAAGTGACGATCACATAGAAAGTGCCGTCGTGGTGTCTAAGTGTTGGAGCGAAGATGCCTCGCTGCATGGTGTTCGTCCGACCGTATTCTGGGACCTGCTCCTCTTTGTAGATGACATTGCTGACGTGGCGCCAGTTCTGGAGGTCCCGGCTGGCGTAGATTGGCAGGCCTGGAAAGTTATTGAACGTGGAGGAAACGCAGTAGTAGAAGCCATCTACTGCTATGCAACTGGGATCCGGTCGATAGCCCGGGATCATGGGGTTTGTGTACTCTGTGAGAGTGGTTCCATTGCTGTGACCATAACTGGGAGAAAGTGCTAGCACTGCAGAGGCAGTGGCTAGGAGCGTGAGCACAGAGTCGCGCCAGAACATCGTAAATACAGATCACTGCTGTTTCGGAGCGAGACGGTCGTCTGACCCGCTACAAGCGGTCTTCTTTATATATGGCACTCATGGCAGAACTAGCTGCATATGTCCACCTTGGCCGCTTGACCTGGGACTTTAGGCAAAACAGGGGCGGGGTCTGCCTGGGCAAAGAATGCTCTCATAGCCGTGCGACCTTGATTAGCCAGGTGCAATGGCTCCTTGGTGTATGTGTTAGGCATGCAATGCATATGTTTGACCTTCCAAGGCCATGCGATCGTGAAGACGAGGACGCCACAGTCGGGAAGGGGTCAAGTGAGCGGGCTGTGGAGTCGATCTCCCGCGTCTCCTCCTGCCACATGTTCTCGAACGGATCTCGACAATTGCATCAATGTCCATCAACATCACACCGCCATGGATCGTTTACCGGAAGAATTACTCGCACTGATGTGTGAGCATTGTGATCATGCATCTCAAAAAGCTCTCCGACTTTCTGGCAAGCGGTTGCAAGAAGCCAGCACTCCCTACGTGTTCGAGAAATTCTACATGGGACTGTTTGAGTATGGCCTGCTATCTCTGAGGGACATTGCGAAATCCCCACTCGCAAAGCATATAAAGGAACTCACTTTGTTTCCCGACATCATTCCGTCCTGGACCAGGGAAAGCTACGAAAAGGCAATTGACATGAGGCCAAACTTTAGTCTTTGGTTGCAAGGTCGCAAATCGCAGATTCGAGAGGGTTACGAGGGTGTCGGCATTACGTCTCGTCTTTACCCTGGAGATCCTCGACGAGAGTATGAAGCCCTTCCACGGCACTGTCTCACGGACTCAGAGCTCGATGCCGGGTGGGCCAGCTTCAACGAGTGTGTTCGGCAGCAAGCTCGATGGTCTCAGCACAGAGAAGGACTGCTCTTCAAGGACTGCCTGTCTCTACTACCAAATCTCTCAAGAGCTTGTGTGCAATGCGCGGTCCCATTCTCAGGCCGCACGAACGACTGGCCGGTGTGGAAGGCGTTGCGACGCCATGTCTACGTGGGACCGGATGACTTCGTGTGGAGGCAGGAAATGGACGAACCAGACTTTGCACACATGTCTGGACAAGCGGCACTCTGTCTTCTTGAAGCTCTAGGTTACCGCGCTTCTTTCGCTGGCACAAAGCAGGTCAAGTATTTGAGCGTCCATTCTTCGCATCTCGATCCGTACCTCAGTCTGATGAACGAAGCCACCTCTCATCACGCTGTGCGAAGAACCACGACACACACGACCAGATATCAAACACTTCTGGAAGGCTTCCGTCATTTGACCACACTTCATCTGCATATACCGCATGCTACAGTCAGTGCCCATGTCAGTGGCTTTGGAATGGTTAGTGATAATTGTGACGGACACTTGGGGGCTATGCTGATGTATCTGTTTAGGCTGTCGAGACCATGGAGTTCCTACGGTCTGCAAAACATCTACGAAAGCTGGACCTGCGTTTCGGAGACGACGAGATGAGTCCAGATGATGAAGCCGACACACAGCTGGAAACACTGTTCGATTCGGATGATATCCTGTTTCCAGAACTTGAGTCTGCGGCACTGGCGACGAATGTCCCGGCCGAGATATTGCTCAAATTCCTCTCTAACCATGCTGGTTCACTGAGAAGACTGGAGCTTCGCGACATGCTCATACACAACGTTGATCACGCCATTGAACAAATCCCTCGGGTCGTGAAGCTGGACCATGTATATTTGGAATGCTTGTGGGACGATGCCTCTCGCACGGAAGGAGAATTCGATGTCAACTACCTTTGCGTTCTATCCAGGGGCACAGACTTCGAATCTGCGTACGAACAGTCCGTCAAGGCATACCTTCTGGGTCAGGCGGAGGATGTTCCACAGATTGAGCGAGATGGCGGTCTTGGCGACGTACGAGACTGGGCAGAATGGCAGGACGAGTACAACGCAACTGTAGCCGGAAGCGATGACGATAGATCCTAGTGGAAGATTGACTGGATCTTTCAAGACTATCTGAGATCTTGCAGAGAAGCCAATGATCGCATCCTCAACCAGTTGGACTGCCACAAGTGAAAGGAGTCAAGGGCGTTGATTTGAAGGAAGCACGCATCCCCTGGATCGATGCGTATATGCCTAATCCAGCAACCGCCAGCGAAGCAAAGAAGTACACCACGTTGAAAGTGTTCATCAACCACTGCTTGCGATAACCTCGCATCCAACGCTGCGGGCCAGAGTCGACTCTGGCGAATCGACCTCCTGTCGTGGAGTGGGGCTCTTCTGGTAGCATGGCGTCCTTCCTGCAATTGAACCCAACCATGAGGATCGGCGGAAACGTATAGCTGAATTGTAGGATCTGGGAGTAAGGCATGATTGGTCAGCGGCATTCAGACGAGCCAAGGTTGAAGCGGCGGGACAAGTCGGATGCTTGCGAGGGCTTTGCGCTTCGATCTACTTACGAACGCTGCACCAACGAACGCTGCTAAGTTGGAGATCTGCGGAATCGACGCAGCCACAACGAAAGCTAATGCCCAGTAGATGGGAACTGGAGGGATGTTAGCTATGAGGCCGAAGACGCCGCGCTGTTGTCGAGGGTTGATACTTACCGAGCACGGCCCACGCCAATTTTCCCTTACGAGTATCGAGTGCTGGAAAATGAAAGACGTCCCGCAGGACAGAAGCGTAGAGGACTTTCACGCCGATATTACCGTACAGCACCGCCGCGATCAACGCGGAGACGAATGCAATGGCATTGCCGACAGTCTGCCAGGCGTACGCGGAGTTCGGAATACCTGTCATGTGATTAGGATCAAGATCAGTCACCGGCGATGACCATAGTCCTACCTTGATAAGCCGGATTGAACGTGAATTGGCCTTGGTAGGTGTAGACCACCATACCGATGGTGATGTACATCGAGAAGATGAATATCTCGGCACAAAGCAGTGACCGCCAGAAGTCGTGCCTAAGATAATCAGCAAGCAGATCTCAAGTGACAATCGTTGCCACTCACGGGCGTCGCATTTCGGCCATAAGTTCCGTGAAAAGTGTCGCTCCACCATAAGCAAATACTCCATTCATCAACCCATTGACTCGGTCGATCAATTTACTTCCTTCGGGCCAATTGGCGCTGGTCTTGACAGGTCCGGGAGCCACTCCATATGAGGCTTCAGCAGCTTCGTAATTTGGTCCGAACGATGCGGTCACGCCCATACTGGCGATCAGTCAGCCTGGGAGTTGGTCGTTGTGTCGATTGTGTCGAACACTCACGTCATGAAGATCACAAAGATGTTGAGCCAGACGGCAATATTGGCCAAGAAACCCAGCCGTTGCAAAGTTCGGATTTGTCCCAGGACGAAACCCAACAGCATGAAGATGACTTCGGCAACGACGACTGTGGAGATGTTAACGGCTCGTTACTAACTCCATACAGCATCAGGGATACGTACAGCATAAGAAGCCTTTCCCACTTGCACCTGCGGCCATTTGATGCAGCCCTTGACCATTGCTCACAGTGATGAGTGTAACATTGAGAAAGAACTGGCAGCTCTGGAGCACATTGATACCCATCCGCGCCCAGTTGCCAAAGATGCGGAATCCGAGATCCTCGAAGATCGTCAGCATGAGGTCCGGCACCGACTCGTGCTGCGCAGCTTACTCCGTAATTTCGCATGGGATATCGCGGACTGTCTAGTCCACAGAATTGTTTCCACAGCTGGAGACCTGAGTAGAACGCGAACTGAAGTTCAAAGATCAGCCACTTGCTTCAGTGCGCTCTAATACATGACCTACCCCTCCAAAGACAGTGTAGAGAGCGACTCCTGGCCCGTATCCCATTCTCGAGACGGCCCATGGAACATTGTAAGGCCCAAGGATATCCGTCGTAATCAAATAGAACACAGTGATCCACGTCGCAGTTCTTGTCGCACGCTGTGCTCGTTCCCATTCTAGCTCCGTCACTCCGTTGCCGCCGTCCGTTGGGGGTCCGGCTATATCAGAGTCATGCTTCTCCGCTGGTATTATACTGGAATAGTCGGGGTGAAGCTCATTTGGTTGAAGTGAAGGCTTCTTCCCCGTGAAAAGCATCTTGAGTTGATCGATCGTTCTCTCTGTCCCAAGAGTCTTCTCATGTTCTCGCGCTCGATCGGCCCAATAGCTGTACTGTTCAAATGTCACATCTTTGTCGATGACGCCGATAGAGACTCCCGCTCGAGTGTCGACTGTATCGCTACCCCCGTCTCGAGCATCAGCAGTGCTCGATCTCTTCTCAGTGGCGCTGGTCATGTTGAGCGAGAGGGAGGCTGCAGGCTCAGCATCAATGATGGCGAGACTAAACGCACAGGGTACGCAGGCGGAGAAATATGCAGACTTCCTGGATAATACGCCCAGTTGCGTCACCGTGTGCCCATGCTTCGTTGCCTCGAGAGCTCCGGATATATCGCATGGGTAATATAGTCGAATCAATGTTGTCTTCTCTCGCTTCCATGCGGCACAAGGAGTCGTCGGCACACAACTCACAAGTGCTTCAAGCGGAGAACCGAACTCTATCTAAGTAAGCTCCCAGAATCGCATGTGCTAAGCTCAAGCCCGAAAGCTTCTCGCGCAAGAGCTGAACGAGTATGGTCGGCATTGTTCCAGCAGTCGGGCAGCTTCCTACTCAGTCAGTTTTTATGTAGTTGGCATGATCAGACAACAAGTGCAAGCATCGTTAGTACGGCGATACTTCCAATGGTACCTATTCCCTACGGCTGATCTTTGCCGGCCAAAATGCATCCGGGACCGCCGAATTACACTGGCAGATCATACGAAGAAGTAGCAGTAGCATCGCCATCATCGAAGCCAACTTGTTCTTCCCTTGAAATGTTGAGACATCAGAACCACGACCGTAGTCGGAGTCAATAGTACATCGCTTGTGCAAGGTGCCGGGACATTCGGATGAAGGAAGCATTGTCAGAGGAGATTCAGCGCTGTTCTCCCAGGCTCGAAGCACTGAGGCCTTGCTCAGCACTGAAAGCGTGCGTATAGAGCTGCCAAAGTACTGCGCATCTTTCGTACGATAGACAAGGAATATCGCCAAGCTAACTCTCCGTGCTCCGTTCAAACTGCAGCCAAGCTTTGCAGTTTAATCGAAGCACTACGTTTGCTTAAGTGTGTGGGCCGAAGGACTTCCTATAATAGTCTACAAAACCCGTAGAAATATAGACTTCTTTTCTAGGGGGAGACCCCCTAGGACCCCCCTTTGCCTGCCGGCGGCCGTCGCCTTCGAAAGACATAGCGGAATCACGTATAAGTCTGCACGTGATGGCGACATTTCAACTTTGGCTGTTAACCAATCATTCTAATTGGGGGCCAAAATCCAGTAGACTATTATAGGGCCTTCGGCCCAATGAGGTTGAAATACAGTAGAAAGCAAGGTTGTCGTAGAGACTCAGGGCAGTCAGGATGCCACCTTGTGGGCCGGTGAGCGTTTCAGCCTTGATGCCTTATTCTTCAGCTTCGCCGTTCGAACTTCACCTAGCTATCGCAAGCCACCTGTGACTTGCCACAAGGCAGTGATCAGAGAAGCAGCGAGCGAATCTGTCCGGAACATGGCCGACAACGAAATCAACATGGCCGAAGACTCCTCCGACGCTGGTACAACGCCAAAAGACCTTGCCAGCCCCGCCGTATCTCCTCCAGACTCTCAGCCTCGCAATGCGCCGGGATCTTCAATCGCGAATTCCAACGGGAAGCGGCCGATCCAAACCATTATGAATGGCACGGACGATCAAGACGGTGGGTTTGAAGTCCAGAGCCTGTCCAAGAGTAGAATTGACAAAGCTATCCTTGCGTAGAGCTGGCTGCCATGGTCAACAGTAAAGCGAGGCAGGAATTCCCGGCGAAGACTCACAAGGAGACTGGATACAGTTGGAGTCGGGTCGAGGATGAGCCGGGCTATACATGGACAAACAAGAAGGCACATGATGAGTACAACCGAGCGTGGGACAGCATGGTGCACAAGGACAGCATGATCCGGAGTGAGTGTGATCTGGCTTAATGGTAGAGAGACACGGCAACTGACATTGACGTGCAGACAAGTACGGAGACCCTTTCGAGCTTGTGGAGAATGAGCGAGCTATGGCTGCTAGTTTGAAGCAGCAATGAGCAGCCGCGTACCACCAATCTGAAGCGCGTTTTGCGGCATGGAAGGAGTTGAGGCGTACTGGGAGTTTCGGTACAGGCTCGCAAAGAGTACGTGGTCATGAAACCACCTCGGATGATACCAGATCTCACAGTGCGATGGGGATGGCGGCGTCTGTAATGCCGGTCGTTCCACTCTCGGCAGGGCGCGAATGAGTATGATTTATGAGGACACGATAGCAACGCGAGCATTTCGCTGAACTGGCCAGCGCATATCAGTATATCCAACCATGGTACAGATGCAGATGATACCACGCACGATTCGAATGCCATTTCTCAAGCCGCCGCAGCCATCGAAAGAAACTTCTCCCTGATGTCCTCCGGATGCACACGACGATCCATCTTGTCTGCGAACCTGCTCGCAATCTGCAGCCACGACCAGTCCGGGTGCTTGCCGATAATCTCGGACAAAAATTGCAGCTCGCGGAACGTGAATTCGTCGTCCTCTTGCAGGGTGACCCATTCGTTCATCGTGAACTTCACCTCGCTGTGGGCGCTAGGAGCTTTGCTCGATGCTTTGCCCGCAGCTTTTGGTTCGCTGTCTTCCTTCGTGGTCTGTTTGTCTTTCTTCTTGTCCTTGGAGTTTGTGTCGTCAGTCTTACCGCCATCCTTGGGCTTGTCGGTAGACTTCTGACCCTCGCTATCTTTCTTGGCGTCCGTCCCAGCCTCTTGTTGCTTCAATTCGCCCATGCGTTTTCCCACATCCTTCTTCGAACGATCCGCGATTTGGACCGCTATCTTTTGGGCGCCTAGACCCTGACCCATAAGCTCCTTGATCTTCGCGTCTTCTTCGCTGGTGAAGGGCTTGAAACCATCGTGGTCGTTCTTCTGGCCAGCGTCTTTCTTGACATCGTCCTTCTTCCCACCGTTGTTCTTGTCGGGGCCATTCTTCGGCTCGCCCTTATTATCGTTCCCACCAGTGATCTCCTTGTATCGTGCTTGCACTTCAGCCTTTGTGGTTCCTCCCAGTTCATTGGCAGTCTGTTGCCACGTTTTCTCGGCTTTCTTGTTGGCGATGATCTTCGCATCCTCTGCCGACGTGAAGACTCTTCCATCAACACCTTCCTTCTTCGCAGTCTTGCCTTCATCTGCTTGCTTCCTGCCATTTCCGTTCCCATCGCCGTTCAAGACTTTCTTGATATCGTTGAAAGTGAACGACCCATCCTCCTTCCCAATGTCGAGCCCGGTAGATCTGCTTCGATGCTTGACCATGACGAGCCTTCCATCCTTGCCGATGCGTCTGACACCCGCAAGCGGACCAGGACTGCGTGAGCTAGAGTTTCTAATTGTATCCGAAGACTGATTCTTGTCAGTGACATCTTCCAGAAGCTCGACAAAGGGTCGAAGCCAGAAAGGCACCATGATGAACGCGTGATTGACGGGCCGTGTGGATAGATGATGATGGTTGATGAGGTCAAGCATTGGAAAGGGGAAGGACAGTCCATGAGGCCTGCCTCGAATGAAAGCACAGTGATGCGCATGTGCTGGCAGCGAGGAAACAGCCGCATGTGATAGATCTCACCTTCTTCTTCGAGTCGCCGGTGATGCTTTTCGGCAGGATCGCTTCAAGCAGCGAGATGGTTGGAAGCTTGTCCGGCAGGCTCTGCGGATGTGTAGTGGCAGCTGCGAAGAGCGTCGTGAGGTGGCCCATGATTGCGCGTGGTACTCGCAGATGAGGTCGTGATGTTTGCCAGACGGAGTGCTCAGGTTTTGCGGTGTTGAACGAGCTTGGTCGTCAAGGGAACAGACGAGCGATCCAGTCATCAAGGAAAGCATCAAAAGAGGGAATCGCGTGAGATAATCACTTAGCTTGAACTTGAGCCTGCGCCTCTCAAAGATTCACCTGCTCCGTAGAGATGTACGCAAAATTGTCTCTTCAAGATGCCTCGATTTTGACTTACTGGAACAGCATGAGACGCCTTGGATCGGCGCTGGTGATAGTGAAGCTTGCATCGCCCGACTTTCTTCCTTTCAAGCGTACTTCCTGTACTCGGACTCTTTCTGTGCACCAATGTGAACGTGCATTGTCGGATTCTCTTGCCGTCTGGCTCGAGATCTCTCCACGCCGTGCTCTCAAGAAGCATTCCGTGAGATCATGGCCTAGTGCCGGCGTGGGCCATCGCCTCCAAGTCTCGAATGCCGGGGAACAACTCCGAGCGTATGATGAGCTTGTGCCATCGAGAATCACGAGCAGGTTAGAGCCGATCACTCGACATGATCAGGTATCTTGCATTGCGTCGAATTGCATGTGACAGTCAGTGAAAAGGAGTGAGGCGGCACGGCCACTTTGACCCTGCCAAGCCGTCGAAGAAGTTCCAGGTTGTCCTCTTGAAGGAACATCGAAGTCTTCTGCACAACATCCTCTGAATCTTTTTTGTTGTTTCCAGCCCGTGCGAAAAAGCGAGAATGGCGTCCATCATCGGCCTGTTGCTTTCTTTCCTCACTTTCTCGCTCCTCAGCCATGCCCACAACATTCAGCTCAAGGCGCATTCGCGGGAGTGCTTCCACGAGACCCTCCACAAGGACGACCAGATGATAGTAACATTCCAGGTCGGCGACCGGGAATTCGGCGGCAGTGGAAACCTAGACATCGACTTCTGGGTACGCACTATTTCGTTCTGCGGGAGAATACATCATTGGGAAGGCCTGATCAATGGCGCAAGAGCACGGAGATGAACGACACAAAAGATATGATACCCAGAACGATGAGCTTGACGCTGATCTATACATTCTCTCCGAACAGTTGCACGATCCCAACAACCAGATCATATTCAACCAACATACCGTCAGCTCAGGCGATCACTCCCTGGTCGCGAAGGTGGACGGCAAATACGAGTACTGCTTCAGCAACGAGCATTGGTCAGCAAACACCAAGGAGGTCAGCTTCAACGTTCACGGAGTGGTATACGTGCCCGAGAACGAAGCGGACAAGGACCCTCTGGAGAAAGAAAGTGCGTTTATACCAACCCGCTAGGCTGTCACGATTGACCACGACATCCACTAACGTCTCACGCTCTTCTCCTCACAGTCCGCGAAATGTCCGAACTTATGGCGCAAGTAAAGGACGAGCAGTTCTACATCACTCTGCGTGAGCGCACGCATCGCAACACGGCGGAGAGCACAAACGCGCGTGTCAAGTGGTGGAGTCTGCTTCAGCTTGGCGTGCTGGCCGGCGAAGGCGTGTTCCAAGTGTGGTGGCTGAAGCGTTTCTTCGAGGTGAAATCCTCCGGTCGTCCGTCCTTTGGCAAAGGCGCTCTGGGCTAACTTTTGATTTCGTGAGTAAGGTCAAGCACGTTGTATAAAGAAAGACCTGGTGCGGTCTGGATTCAGCGATTTCGACAAAGGCCCTGAATCAGCATGATGAACGAATGTCAGACGTGGAGTTCGGCTAAGCAATCCAAGAAGCTCGAATTAGATGTCGGTGTATGGAAAAGAACGTTCACGTTTCAGGCAATGTTTGAAATTGTACCGGGCTTGCGCTTTCCGTTCCAGGATGGAATGACGTTTTCCTCATGAGGAGGTCCATCCTTGCGAATAATACCGTTGACGTTTGAACAGCTTCAAAGAATCACTTTTCAACAAAGGCCATGTAGGACTTCCTTTGTTCAAATGCCTGATTGAGGGCGATTCACTTCACGACCACCGGAAGCGGCCTCCACACGATCGGTCAAGTACACCACGCTCCCTTCTTGTCGAATGGAGGAAAGCGAGCATTCCCAAGATCCACAGATCATATCTGCTGGCCGTCCGCAACCGGATCACATGGATACCCTCCTCCAACATTTCATCGGCCTCCCAATCATCCTGGTAGACTACGAAGCCTTGTGCAACACGAGACAGGCCAATCACACGCCCACAGAAGTGATCACACGATCAGACACAACATCAGCCGCAGCCATTGCGCTAGATGAGAAGAGTACACACACTGGCCTCGCCGATTCGATCGATGACCTGTGGGACCAGATGACCAGCGCCATGCGAGCCAGGGTGCGAGAGGCGTGCTACGAGGTGCTGCGCCGAACGGACGGATCGAAGGGGATTGGACACGACTTCGACTATGATAATGATGCGAGATTCCTGGACTGAACTGGCCGTGTCGAAAGATGGAGGTGGGAATCTGTGCATAATACAAATGGGTATCTTCTAGCGGGTACAATTCGAGATGGCGGTTTCCATGAGGACCTTGTCGTACTGCTGGTGTAGCCACTGGATCATTGCACTCATGGGTGGTGCGGGTGGCTTGCTTTCCTTGTCGGGCTGTGCGAGACCATTCTGTGTTCAGATCAGTATGGCATTCGGTCTTCCACGCGAGAGAGCCTGTTGCGACTGCCACGTGCTGGCTTGTATGTACTCACGTAGAACACGCTCTTCAACCCAAACTCGGCCACACCCTCGTCTTTTTTGATCTCCGCTTGCATCTCGAACAAGCCATCGGATTCGCGTACATCCTTGTTCCGAGGCGAGTCGCCGCATCGTACAATGATCGACTCCGGTGACTTGGCGACGACCTCGAAGTGATCGGTGATTTTGGTTCCTACCTCATACGTGCTCGCTTTGAGCTGTTCTTTGTCCCAGAGATGATCGGCGGTGACTGGATCGGCACGATACTTCTTCTCGAGAAATCTTCGTTGGTATGCGTATCCTGTGAGATGGCAGGATACGTCAGCGGAAACACTCTCCCCGATAGCTCTTCATGTCACGGCCTACCCAAGCCTCCCCATAAGCCGCGACTGAATTCTTCGACCAATTTGCCCTCTTTCTCCAGCAGCTCGGGGCGAATACTAGACAGTGGTACCCTCCTCACGCATAGGTCTTGTGTCACTGGGGCGTTGTTCGGGTTGTAGCGAGAGTAGAGGGTGTGATTGAAGATGTAATCGGTGGGTGGGACGTCGACGATGTGTGATTTTCGAGTCCACAGTAGGAAGCCGGCGGTGGAGCCCAGCGTGGTCCAACCGGTGACGGCGAGTGCGGTGCGTACGATGCCCATTGTCGTGTGGTAGGTTTCGGGAGGTGGTGCAATGAGGTGGTGCAATGAGGTGTGGTTTTCGTGTTCAGTGCTGCGTAGATGAAATCTGTTCCTGGTTGAAGCTGAAGCTGTGTCTCCACACCTCAAAAGCCAGCTGATCGGCTGAAACTATCCGCTGGCCGAGCTCGCGGTCGGGTGAGCTCTCGCCGATATCCAGCAACCAGCTTGCTACTCGATCCGTTCAGATTTGAACATTCCCTACCGCGTAATCGCTAGCTACTTGTACGAAGTGCTGTTGCGCCGTCAATTACCGCATTCGCAGAGTTCTAGCAGTATACGCTCGTAGACTTTGTGGTGATTCGAGCCGTGATCCGACAGGCGGGAACCGTCGATCGTCGAGCCGCGCCCGAACCCTAAAAGTTGCGATCTGCACGCGTGCTTCACGTGGCTACACGCTACAGTCATCGCGATGATCATGGATGAGTCGGAGATGTAACACATGATTGGTGTATGCCTCGAGGTCTGCAATCGACGATCGTGGCTTGCGTGGGGTACATCAAGAAAAGGTGTTGCTCGTCAAAAGTCTAGCCCGGCTGCCCTGAAGCTGTAAGGAAATTTTTGAGTTTTACGCTAGGCGTTTGTACCTGACGACCTAAGATGGAACAATTTGATACTTCTCAATCTTTGCGACCACGCTTGGTAAAAACACCACTTCTACCACGCCGTACCACTCGACGTCCTCACACCATGGCTGCGCCCCCACCACCATCATCGTGCAAAGTGGTGCTGGCAGGCTCAATCGCGAAGAGCTTGTTGGCAGAAGTCAGCGAGGGCATCAAGGCGATGGAGCGTGCACCACGCTTACATGGATTTCTCGCCAATGCCGACCCGGCCGCTCGCATGTATGCTGACTGGACGGCGAAGACTTGCAAGGAGAAGTGAGCATCAATGTGCTTCGATAGCTTGAGGCTGTTCATTAATTCGACTTTTAGTGGTGTCGATTTCATCTTGAGAGAAGTCGATCGGGAAGACCTCGAGGATGAGATCCGCCAAGCCAATACAGACAACTCGGTCGACGGTATGATCGTATACTACCCAGTATTCGACTCAAGAAGAGATCAAACCCTCCAGTGGACCGTCAGCATGTACAAAGACGTCGAAGGTCTTTCACCACAACTCATCAGCAACATGTATCAGAACATCCGATTCTTGGATCCACCTCACAACAGTATCAAATCGATCCTACCATGCACACCTCTCGCCGTCATCAAGATCCTTGAACATCTGCAGATCTACAACAGCTTTCTTGATTACGGCAAACGACTCTTCGGCCGACGCATCACAGTCATCAATCGGAGTGAAGTCGTTGGTCGACCGTTGGCAGCATTGTTAGCAAACGATGGCGCAGAGGTCTACAGTGTCGATGTCACTGGTGTGCAGCAATTCAGCAGAGGCACTGGCCTGAAAAAGGTCAAGCACGAATCGCGCGACATGGAAGGCTGGACTCTCGAACAATGCTTGCCCATCAGCGACGTGGTCATCAGCGGCGTGCCAGGAGATTCCTTCAAAGTTCCCACACATCTTGTCCGAGAAGGTGCTGTTTGTGTCAATTTCTCTAGCGAAAAGGTGAGCCATCCCTTGATCGAGTGTTGGGCCCCACTGATCAGTACAGAACTTCAACCCGGACATCAAGGAGAAGGCCTCGATATACGTGCCTGCGATCGGCAAGGTGACCATCGTCGTGCTCATTCGCAACCTTCTACGACTTGCACAGAACACGCCGCAAACGAACGGATTACTGTGAAACGACGAGATTGACAATTCCATTGTCAAACATTCAGTGGCATGAAGATTGTGCTTAAGTAGACATAGAGACTTCTGCAGTACGCTTCGCACGCTCACCAACGCGGGCCTCGACCTCAGTCCTCTTGAGCCACATCTCCCGTCCGTTCCACCTTCCTTGCGCGTGCCCAAACGTACAAATGTTCTGGAGATTCCGGACAATCCGGGCTACGTTTGACATATCGATTCCAGATCCAAGGAATGACCGTCCGAATTTGGTAGATCGCATGCTTTCGGGTCGACACGCCGAAAAGATAGTTCAGCTCCTCGAGAGACACAAAGGTCATGCTCCCGGGTGTATGGCCGAGCATGGCACCGGCCGTTTCTCTAACGAAGAAGAAGATGAGCACAAACGCAACCACGTTCAGTCCGGCGAAGATTCCGAGCAGTCCAGCGTGGCCGAGCTTGTCTGTGATAACTGGCACGACCAATGTCAAAAGACCGAGGCCGAACATGTTCGTGAAGACTGCGAACGACATTCCGACGACACGGTTCTCGAGCGGGAAGACTTCGGCCGACATAGTGAATGGAACCGGACCCATGGACCAACTGTAAAACGCCATGAAGACGTACGTCCACACTCCGACCGCCGGAATACGACCCGCACTCTCTGCTATGAAGTAGCTCATGCTGGCACCAAGCATACAGAGTGCCATCTGCGAAGCTTGACTTAGTTCGGAATAGCTTGCAGACTGGACAGGATCGACTTACAAACGGTAGTGCGGTCAACAGCAGCCATCGCCTACCTTTACGATCGATGAGGTAGTACGCCGGAAACGCAAACAGGACATTCATCAAGCCGATGCCCCAGCTGAGGAAGAGAGGCCGAATATTGTTGGCCGGGCCGTTCTCTGGACCGAGAGAAGGTTGTAACGTCTGATCTTTGGCCGATTTGCAGAAAACGTTCGACGAGTAAAGAGCCAGCACGTTTACGCCTGTGGCCGTGTCAGCTCTCGTCGAACAGAACGGAGCGCGGTCGAGACTTACCACACAGCTGCTGGCTGATCATGCAAACCACTGCAGCGCCCATGGCTCGTCGAATGCGCTTGTTGGTGAAGAGCTGACCCAGTTTCTGCCAGTAGTTGATGTTCTTCGACCGCGCGGCACCGAAACGTGGTAGCACTCGAGATCTCGCGCCAGTCTTGGTCTCTTGCTCGTCATCTTCCATACAGCTCTGGCCCATCTCGTCGTCCGTCAGCTTTCCGGAGATGAATCGCTTCTCCACGTCCATCTGGTAATGAACGTATAGTAGCTCTTTGGCCGCCAGGATCGGATGTCCACGGAGCGCAAGGAGAGTAGTGTATGCCTTCTTGTACTTGGCTGGACCTCTCTTCATCAGGAATCTTGGTGAGTCGCTGCAGACGAAGATCAGTGTGAGTAAGACGATGGTCGGGAAGACGGAGGAGGCAGTCTGCCATCTCCATGCCGTCTTTCCGATACTGGAAACACTCAGGTTCGCCGTTGAGCCAAGGAAGATTCCAAGGGCATCGAACAGTTGCCAATTCATGACCAGCGATCCTCTGATGTGGGCGGGCGATATCTCCGCTGCGAAGACAGGCACGATGCTGGCCTTTGTTCCCATTCCGATGCCCAATATCACCCGGCACGCCAACAGCTGCTGCCATGTGTTGACACAAGCTCCACCAATCATGGAAGCTAAGATGAGAGCGCCAGAAATCGCAATGGGTGGGCGTCGTCCGAAGAAGTACTCGCTGATCGGATCCGACAGCCAGCAGCCGATGAAGCTCGCCGAGAAGTATGGTGCTGCATTGACGATGGCAAAAACCCACGCAGCTCCGCCAACAGGGTTGCACCCGTCGAGTTGACCAATGTTCAGCTGCTCTGGCCAGGACAGGTTCGCGCCGTTGCTTGCGGTTTGGTTCCAGCCTTGGACGACGGCAGCGACACAGAGGGTGATGATAGTAACGCGGAACTCTTTCGGCTGAGACCAGAAACCGTGCTGGGTCTCGTGGAGAAGGACGTCCTTCTCTTCGGCGGTGAGGCCTGATACGGACTCCCATGCTTCCGGATCTCGAAGAATCTTGCCGGCCTGCAATGCATTAGCTTTGACTCCACGATACGCAGACGACGGATGCCTTGGTTGGCACTTGCCTTGACGAAAACCTCCTGTTGTTTTTGCAGGTTGTATGTCTGCACGAAGGCTTCCGATCTTTTCTCTATCTCCTGAGGAGAAAAGCGGAGTAATGGATTGTCGATTCTTCGAACTTATCAGCGCTTCGTACCGTCCATCCGGGGCGGGAAACAATACAAGCCTTGGTTGTTGTCGTCAAAAAGATTCCTCTGCCCTTCGAACACGGATTCGTCGTCGAAACTCGACTGGTCGAATGATCAGTACTGTCTTCGTGCACGGTATCATGACCCACGAGCGTTCAAGATCTTTACCTCGTTGATCACATTCCGTACAGATCCCGGGCGCCTACGCGAGATCTCTGTCGATTGAATCCCAGCCATTGCTAATGGAACAGAAGCCAGCAC
The DNA here is from genome assembly GCA_026122155.1 of Zymoseptoria crescenta. NCBI lineage: Eukaryota > Fungi > Ascomycota > Dothideomycetes > Mycosphaerellales > Mycosphaerellaceae > Zymoseptoria > Zymoseptoria crescenta. Next base: position 19,377 of record JALRMM010000268.1, on the reverse strand, counting down.
GTCGAAAGATGTGTATGGTATTGATTCACAGAGCACGTAGCGAATGTGGCGGGTTGCGGCCTTTCATCAATCAGTCGCTCGCGTTCCCGATGCAGATCGCTTGTCGCACAACCTGAGGTACTCAGCCCAGGACAGTGTATGAGCGGGACCGGCAGGAAGCCATGTGTCGGCGGCAGAGAAATTGTGCGTTTGCGTGTACAAGGAAACCTTTGAGACTTCGCCCCAATTGACGCTTTTGCAGCCAGCGCCTCAATATTGGACGGCAGAGGCCTCCCGGGCGATTTCCTGAGGGAACACGGTCAGCTGAGATATACAAATTCGAGGCCGCTCCGCACCAAGGTGGTCTAGTCGAAAGGTCGCCGTATACATAGGCATGGTGATGGCAGCCAAGGCGACTGAGCCTCGACTGCGATGCCCAAGAGGCGGCCTCACGGAGCAAGCGGCGTACCGAGTACAGTCTTGACCGGTCACTTCGCTCGCTTGCGATAGCAGAGGCAACCGATCGACGTCGTGCAGCATGATGTGGAGTGTGCGTTAGCGGGTCCGGGGAAGTTGTGGGAGGAATGGCAATGGCTTGCAGCAAGTCCGGGGTCGAGCAGACAGCCCATGTCTGCGTGGCAGTGCAACGGAAGAAGGAAAACGAAAGCGGAGCAATACAGCCAACAGGCAACGAAGTACTTCGTACAAGTGACTGCGGCCTGAGCTCGGCGTTCTTTGTCGAATACGTGGTACCTTCACGACTCGCACTCCAACGAGGAAGCGATGACTGTACAGGCCTCTTCTAAAGAGCAGGCAGTGCTGTGATTTCAAAATTCCTACACATGCACACCTTGCCGCTACCAGCATGGCGGAGCTTCAGACGATCGCTGCGGTCTGCGACTTGATCAAGGTAGCGTACTACGCAGGCGTGTTCCTGAAGCGAGTGAAAGATGCCGACAAGATTGCCATCGAAACGGGAGATCGTCTGAGACGTCTTGCAGGCGTGCTGAGAGGAGTACAATCGGTTCTGGAAAGCAGAGAGTTAGTAGTTGTCGGCGACACTTCATGCCCAAGCAACGATGCAGCTGTCGCGAGCCGGATCGACGAATCTGTCAAGGCATGCACCAAGACGCTGGAAGAACTGCAAACAAAAATTCGCAGACTGGAGGCCACAGACCTGCAAACAAGAGCGTGGCGCCTGTTTCTAGAGCGAGTCAAAACAGCACTTCGACATCCTACCATTACGCGCATCAACACGGAACTTGAAGCACGTATCCAGTCTCTCTCCACGGACCTTGCGGTGCTGCAACTGTTCGAACAGTCCAAGACGAATGCCACGATTAGCTCGAACCACGAGGAGTTGCTGAAGGCGATTGAAAATGTCGGCATGCGGGTCAACGAAGGGCACAAATTCTTGTTGAGCGAAAAGATGAAGAAGACCCAGATGCAAGGCATGCACGATGAGCTTCACCGGTCTGTCGGTCCATCGACAGGGACAGCGATCGATCATTCGTCGAGAGCGGACGATGACGCTGTAAAAAGTCTTTCCTTATGCCTCCAGGCAGCGGAGGATGTCCATGAACGATTCAGCTCGGAATACATTCCTGACAATCGTTCCGCACGGGTTCGACTAGACCTAGCGAGCGGCAGTCCAGATACGCCATTGAGAGTAGCGACGCCTGCGGCTGGCACCATGTCGCCAGCTGGCGAGCCAGAGGCGGAGGCCAATTTTTGGGACGATCCGACGGTCGACGACGAATATGAGGACCAGCTCAATGACGACGCTGTCTATCCGCAACAAATATTGGATGCACACATCGAAGCGTACGTCAAGCGCGCCCACGAAGAGCGGGAAGTGGGCCACTTCAACCAAGCAGAGTTCAACCTCAATCTTGCGATCAAAAATTCGCAAGTTCGCGAGGCACATTATGGCGTTGAGTTCACCGCCCGAGCACGCTTCCAGGAGGAGATGGCGGAGCTGTTCCAGAAGCAGAAGAAATGGGCAGAGGCAGTCAATTGCGTGCATCAACTGCTCCGCGAGACAGCGCAATCGAGTCCTGGTCCTGCCTCCCGCGAGAGCCTTGTCCTCTCTCAGGCGAGACAGCATCATTTGCTTGCGTCTGTTTACTACGACAGGCATCTGGTCAATACCGGCACTGCACTCAGCCATACGAGCGCAGACATCGAGAAAGCCGAGAGACATGCGCGAATCGCGTTCAAGAAACGATGGGGTGTATATGGCAGCGGCGATAGACCTGAGGACGAGGCGAAACACCAGGAAGCCTGCATCCAGTTACTTGTGTGCATATTGGAAACGCAGGACAAGACGGTAGAGTCGAATGAGTTCAATAAGCTGTTGAACGACTCGTCGTCCAGTTATACTGAGAGTATCAGGAGGACCTCGACGAACCAGGCCCAGCCCGCGGAATGCTACGAGGTCGTTGACAAACATGATTTGCTGGTGGAAGCCATCAAATCGAAGGACACAGAGCAGATCCAGAACTTGCTAGCCGGGCGCGAACTTGACCTCGAGTGGCTTTCCGCGGAAGGCAAGACTTTCCTCATGCATGCGGTAGAGCAGGGTGACGAGAGCACTGTCCATCGACTCTTGGATCCTGCAATGGGGGCTTATGCCAATACCGCGAACAAGTCGGGCTTGACGGCGCTGCATTTCGCAGTCATGCGCCAGCGGCACGACATGATCCGTTGCCTATTGCACCATGATGTAGACATCCTGCCCTTGGACCTCAGCGTGCAGGCGCCCATCACCAAGGCCGTTCGAGCCGGTGACATGACGGCAGTGCAGATTTTCGCCGACCGAGACGATATCACTCTGCAGGTTAGAGGCGGAGACGAATGGAGCCTGCTTCACTATGCGGTAACGAGCCGGAATGCAGGTAGAGGGATGATCCACCTCCTCCTGGATCTGGCTCCGGATTTGAAAGATGCAGTCGACCAAGCTGGTAAGACAGCGCTGCATCATTGCGTCCAGAACGAGCAGCTGGAGCAGGTGACCGCATTGCTGGAGCATCAAAATCGTCCAGATATCGATGCTACCGACTCCGTGTCGCGAACACCGCTGTACCTGGCAGCTTCCAAAGGTCCAACACCTCTCCGCGAGAAGATTGTGCACTTACTCCTCCGTCATGGGGCAACAGTCGACGAGCGAAGACCGCCACCGCGAATGAAGCATTACGCAGCACTTGGGCGCGGTGCTCGACGAGACAGTACTCTCTCGCGGACCAGCGTGAGTACTTCCGGGACCATTGGCACGACTTCTACGAACACGTCGCGACTCTCTCGTATGCTGCCGAGCTGGCGACATTGACGGCTGTTGTGTCCGTGGCCTCGCTCAAGCTGCATTGTACACCTTGAGGCTGAGTGGCTTTACTTTGGACGTCAGGCAGGAGATTGAAGGTAATGGTTGTCATTGCGATTTCGCAATGGAGTGGATTGGACGGCTTGGATGGCGTATGATACCCGTGGTGCAGTCGGGTTGTTGGATATGGATATGGAATCCTTCTGATATCAGAGTGTGTAGATTGACGCCTGCGGTGACCGAATTCAAGAGTCCTATTCGACATTCTGAATTGTGTCATCGTAAGGTGTGATGAAAGGAAGAAGAAGATGTTGCGGTCATGAATTGCGGAGGACCTCCGCGGCATGCACGGCCGAGCACGCTTGTCCCAAAAAAACTTCGCGTTCCCCCATCTCCCGCAGCGGATAGAAGAACGACATCTTCCATCTTCATTTTCCGACCATCGCAACAATCGAGTCCGCGATCGATACCGTTATTCAATTCGCTCTGCACCATCTCGAACCCCCGATACACCTACGCCATGTACGTCGTCAATGCTGCTCACAAGACAGTCCATTCCATGGCCACCACAGCTTACAATCTATCAGGTTCGCCTTACGTCGTGTCGCCGTACGCGCAATCTCGCAACAGCCTTGTCGCCAATTCTCCGCCATCAAATTCGCTCCCCGCGTTTCGCCTTTCCAGATCCAGAAACCATCGACATACCGGTCATTCCACCAGTCATCAAGATGGGCTGCAGAGGAGGATAAGAAGGAGGCGAGCCCGGCGGAAGCAGAGAGCGCAAGTGAGACTGTCACAGTAGAGCCAACCGCGGAGGAGCAAGCAGCAGAGATCAAGGAGGAGAGCATCGCCACTCCTGAGGTTGCGGATGCGGCAGAGTCGAGCGCCACCGAGAGCAACAGCGCGACCGAAACCGTCAAGGAATATGCCTCAGAGGCTGTCGAGACCGTCAAGGACGCCGCCGCCAGCGTCGCACAGACTTTCAGCTCGCCTCCACAAGAGCGCGGCGAGCGCAACGAGCGACCCCAGCGCAGCGACCGGGGTGATCGAGGCGAGCGTGCTCCTCGCGCTCCTCGACAGTGGGATGACCGACCAGAGACCAATACCCCAAGCAAGATCCTTTACGTGGGCAACCTCTTCTTCGAGGTGACGGCGCCCAAGCTGGAGGCCGCGTTCGGACGGTTCGGCGAGATCGTCACAAGCAAGGTCGTCACTGATGCTCGGGGTTTGAGCAAGGGTTTTGCGTTCGTCGAGTTTGCGGATCAAGAGGCTGCCAACCGGGCAAAGCAAGAGCTGAACGAGACCGAGTTTGAGGGCCGTCGTTTGTCGGTACAATATCACATCAAGAAGGAGCGGTCCGGAGGTTACTCTCCTCGTGAGGGCGGTTTCTCTCCTCGTGAGGGCACGAAGAACCCACCAAGCAAGACTCTCTTCATCGGAAATATGTCTTACCAGATGAGCGACCGCGATTTGAATGGTGAGGACACTGCATTCAAATGAAACAGGATGTTCAGCTAACGTGCGTTGCAGATTTGTTCAAGGAGGTTCGAAACGTTCTCGATGTCCGTGTCGCCATCGACCGTCGCAGCGGGCAGCCCAGAGGTTTTGCGCATGCGGACTTTATCGACATGGAGAGTGCACAGAAGGCAAAGGCGATGTTGGAGCAGAAGACGGTCTATGGCCGTCAGCTCCGCATCGACTTCAGCAGAGATTCTAATGACAAGTCAAGCTCCCCGTTCTCTGGATAAGCGATCTATATGGCGGATCAACACACAGTCGAGCCATCTGTTGCACGGGAGAGACATGCAGACGATGTAGAAGAGCGGGATCCAAGCAGGGATATTGGCAACTTCCAAAGTAATGAGCTCTGCTGCCTGACTGTGTCGCTATTGGGGTGACGAGAAAGATGTGGGCATAACTTCATTGTCTGTATTTGAGTATTGTACTATACTGTTAGCATAGAGACGGTGTGCTGAGCAAGTTTTAGAGAGGCGGCCCAGCGACAGACGCATGAACGACACTCTCCGACTCGATACAACCTTCGCTTCGTGCTATTGTGATGCCTCCCATGTAAATATGCCTCCCGATGAACTACATGTTTGCCACACGCTATACACCTCCGTTTCACCGCACCCGCACACCCCTATATCCCGTTCCACAGCTCCCGGCTCAAGTCCACGACTTGAAAACCTCCGAAATCGCATCTCGATGGGGGCTGCAGCACGAGATAAGTCTTCAGGTGCCGCACCACATCCGAGACTGTTGTCTGCTTGTCCTTTTCCATCGGCGTCTGTACACCCTTGTTGTAGGTGTAAAACTCCAACGATGCCGAAATCGTGATGTCTCTGTCCCTCTTGCCGGCGGCGGATAGAGCGTCCCAATTCTCGAACGATCTTGACCTGCGCATCACTCTTTTAAGGCAATATTGGTTCGACAGGAATCTGAGTTCCCTTTCCCTGGTTCTCCACCATTGCCGGGGTTCTTTCGAGCAGGTCCAACGCATCTTTTGACAGCTGGTAGGGATGGTCGTAAAGGTGCGTGTTGGATGCAGGAAGGAGGCTGTGCTCCTTTCTGAAATCACTGGTTACTAGCACTCTGCTCAACGCCTCCCTCAATCCTTCGGCCATCGTGGCGATCGACACATCCCGAAGTTTGGAAGCCCATCGAACGCGGATCATATTGACGTCCTTCTCCTCTACGGTCGGCGCGGTGATGCCAGCGTACTCCAAGATGCGGCGCAGGCGAGGTTTGAAGTTGATTGTCTTGATCTTGCCACTTCCGTTGTCGAATATTTTTCGCGAAGGACACTGTGAAGAGCCGGCATGAGAATTGATGAGAACGCAGCGCCGAGTGGGGCGTCTGGACGCAGGCGTTCCATGACTGCGGGCTCCAGGCTCATCTCCAGCCAGCATAGGTCTTCGTCAGGCGAGACGTTGCGGAGGAACACCGAGACACACGATAATTGTGCGTAGCCGAGTCGATTTGCGCCGGTGCCGGTGAACTGCATCATATCGTAATCAAGGTGACGGCGCAGGTGTTGGGGGACGTTCTCTCTCGTGACGTCGTGGCCAGTGATGCATACCATGGCCCACAAATCCAGGAGTTTCATAAAGTTGTAGTGCGACTGAGACAAAGGTTTCCCATACTGCGTCGTGTGTCTGACAGTCTTGTCGATGGCGTATTGCTTGTCGTGGATACCACGGTAGGTCTCGAGTGCTTCCGTTGACGGCGTAGACGCCAGGGCGGCGTTGTTGTTCATCGCTGTCTTTCTTGATCTTGTCTTGCGCGCCACGAGCGCCTTTGTGGCCCTCTCAGATGTCAACTTGTTGACGCGCACGAGTGTCACATGTTTGACTGGCTTGCAAAAGGCGAGGGCGGGGACGATGCATCGCATCTTTTCGTGGTGTCGTGCGACGGTGCTGTATGGCACACCGTACCGGTAGCAAAGCTCGGGGTGGTATGACATGAACACCAGCCTGTCGATCTGAATGGTGTCATCGACGGTCGAAGTCTCTGCCACGGCGTGCACGTGGTGGCCGAACATCTCGATGGGCATCATCTTGATCTCATAGCGTTTTGTTCCGCGAGCAGCGGGGCTCTTCATGTACTCGCGGCAAACAACCCCGCCGAACAGCACAATGATCATGGTCTGGGACTTCTTGGTGACTTCCTTGGCGTAGGCTCTACAGCAAGCGAGCGCGGCAGGGGACAATGCTTCATACGGCCGGTGGCCGGTGTATTCCCTCTTCATGCGATAGTTGAACATATCGGATCCCAACACACCGAGATATCCACCGAGGAATCCAGACATCCACTTCATGGATGGATTGGTCATGTCCCAAATGCTCTGGTCGAAAGGGAGCTTGGTGCACATGGAGGGCCAGTGCAAGAAGCAGAAGAGGATGTCGAGATAGCTTCCCTCCGGGTGAACAAACAATCTCGGGTCGTAGTCTTCTGGCATGTGAGGAGCAATGTCGGCGAGAAAGGCTTCGAAGTCGTCGGCGATGTCCGGATCACTGTACCAGCGACCATTGCGCTTGAACGGCTTCTTTGGCGCGCGAGAGTGCAAGATCTTCTTAAGGCGAGCACCGATTCTCACCATCGTTGGACGCCATTCACAGTCCTTTTTTCGCTTTCTCCATTTCAAATTCCCTCGCAAGTTTCTCCCAGGCCCGGACGTTTCGTCGGAGCCGAAGACAGGACGACACCGATATCACGGCAGTCATGGACAGAGCCCGCGATCAATCCAGAGAGCGGCTTCTTGTGAAGGCATCCCATAGAAGGAAGGTACAGACAAGCATGCTACCCCAATGAGCAAGCACAGCATGGAGACGTAGCTCAAGTTGTACCGGGGATCTGCCAGTTCTTGAGCTGATGCTGAAGGTCTACGAGGCTCCCGAGGTCATCCTGGCCCGTTTTTGCTCGTTATTCATCGTTCCGAAATTTCTTCACTTGCTTCAGATTGACTTCAGCACGCGGCTCCTTTCTCTTCCGTCGATGCCCTGCTTGGTGGCAGAGAAGGTGTTTGTGATAAGCGGAGAGTTTTGATGGTAAGAAGATCGCAGGAGTGTCCTTGCGTTAAGGCAGTCTAGCAACCTCACGGATATGCCAACCGACATGACTTGTTGGTGTCTGGCGAGATCCAAAAGGATTCCGGCCGTGTCCCGTGTGACCTAACTTGAGCCGGGCCTCGCCCCGCTTGAAGTGAGCTTAGTGTTGCGTGTACCTGCTTGGCACAAAGCTTGACGGAGTAAGTGAATGCGGCAGATCCCATGACAGAAACGTGTGAGTACATTTGGGCTATTGGCATGTACTTACCAAGTTGATATCCAACATACCATCGGCGCGAAAGAGAGCCGAGAGAGAGCTCTATCAGTCACAAAGCAGGTCGCTTAAACTTCAATAGCAAGATGATCCGACTTCAGGTCAGTGAGCAACAACTGCCTCAGTGTTGCTCTGTTCACCGGGTAAACCCAGGTGAGGAGCGTACAGAGATGCAATTGGCTTACTCCCCAGCTAATGAACCCCAGGGTAGATGTGATTGAGCGGGCCAACTGCGGAGTGCGATCATTTCCTGGTCAGTCGGACCAGCTCTGTATGGTGGATCTACATTGAAGGAGTCAGTTCACCTCTGGTCGAAAGGCCAAGGGCAAGATCAGACTTGTTTGGTCTACTTCCCTGCGAACAGCCCTGGAGTCGTTCACAACCCATGCTCGCTTCGACGTCCGTATCCCAAAGCAGCACAGGTCGCATCATACCACTCAGTAGTTCATTCTCGAAGAGACCATCGATAGCGTTGTTGACCACAAGCGCTTCTCTGCCGTACGAAGCGATGTACAAAGACCGCCGTCGACCTCCCAACCTTTGCGACCTACATTCCTCATCCAACCCAAAGGACATCCCCTATCTCAACAAAGATCTCGAATCAACGACATCGACGCAGCGACAACAATGCAGACCTTCAAGATCCCAATTCTTCTCGCCCTGGCTTCTCCCGCTTTCGTCATGGCGGACCCCGTCGCCGCTGCGGCCAACCGCTGTCTGCTATTTGCGACTGCTAAGCCTACGCGGCAGGTTGCAGGTGACACGAATGTCGCTCGCTTTGGAGGAACGGATCTGGACGTGAAGTGAAGCTTCGGTGGCAACACGGGTGGATGTGATCTGTACTGCAGTCAACTTAGTACTCGTGCGGCGCTCCCTTACGCTTTCTGCGGGAGCTCAATTATCAAACCACTGCCTCGCCCTTGACATAAGGTGCCTCGCCTTCGAGAACATTCCCCTTTTTCCAACCGCGGTTGCTTTGTTCCTCAACCTTGACTGTACGGCACAGCTGGGACGGAGGGAGTATGACCTGTCGCAAACAATTGCTTCGGCGTGCTGGGACAAGAACAATGAAGAGTCGTCTCTGGTGAAAGAAGAGATTCGACAGCTTTCGGTTGCACCAGTCTGTTGCTCATTTCAGCGCGCGCAGTCATTCGAAAATCATCTCATCCCACAGCTCATTCGAGTACCGACCCTTCAACTGCTCCAGCGTCCAACCTTGCTTCCGCCCAATATCAGCCAGCGTGGCCCGGAACTCCGGAATCCTATCCTTGTACGCCACTTCTTTCAGGTACTTCCTTGCGCTCATACCGTGAAAAGAGCATTGCTCCCACTCTTTCGCCCAATGCGGCCGTACATTTCCGCCGTAGCTCGTCCAAAGATCAGTGACCCTCTGCGAGAAACCTTGCCACTCGTCATCCGAGACTGCGTCGGGCAGAGTGAGTACTTCGATCGATAGGGTACCAAGATCGTTGCCATATTGAGGCGCCATGATCAGATTGCTGCCGCCCATGATTCGCATCTCCAGTGTCACTCGCATCGCGGAGGATGGGTCCTTGCCAGCTTCTGTACCTTGATATACAAGATTGATGACATCCCACCAGGCGCGTTGGACGATGCTGAAGTCTGGCTTGGATGGGTCGTCCTTGCGAGGCGGCAACGGAATCTGGACCTCTAAATCCCTTACGCGCATATTCTGCACCCCGCGTCGGAAGTGAAGTCCATTGGGGAGGAGAGTCTTGAACGTTGGAGTTTGACTCTCCCCTAGAGTGGGTGGTAGAGCGGCCATGGCCAGCGATGCGAGTAGCTGGGCTTGCCAGTATCCTGGAATGGCATTGAAAAAGGGAACGCTGGTGATGACGCCTCCAAGCCAGCCTTGCACCCATTGTATGAAGACGTTAGCATCGTCAGGATAATCCATTTCTCCCGAGGAATCGCTTGTTGTGTTGAAACAATTGGTCCAAATTTTGGATTGATAAGGGAACCAGAAAAATCTTTTCGAGTCAGCTTTCTTCTCTCCACGGGATAAGGAGCACGTACTCGCTGTAATAGTCCTCTGCAGCACGTCGCTTGAATTCGACAGTCGCGGCCGAAATCCGCTCGGCGGCATCAGGCGCATCATACCAGTCACTGCGGAGGGCAACGGGGATGTCGCTCTTCTCTAGCGGTGGGACCCCAAGGCCCACGTTTTCTTTCAGTGGTTTCATGACTGCATATGTCATCGCATCAAGCTCGAACGTGATGTGTGTGGATACGCCTAGGAGTCCGAAACTGCCGGCGGCAGCTCGTAACATTTCCGGGTCGTCGACCATCTGAAGCTTCCCGTTGCAATCGACGTATTCAATGCGTCGCACGTAGTCGCTCAGCGTCTGATGTCTGAGACCAGCACCGTGGCAGATGGGTGCATTCACTCCACCTATTGTGACCTAGAATATGTGATCAGGTCGTAGACTCAAACAGGTGTGGAAAGGCAACAGGGGCCGAACTCACCTCAACAAGAATCACATCCGCCGGAAGTGACCAAGCCCTGCCTGCGACGCTCCAACGCCGAAATTCTTCATTGGTGACAGCTGTGCCAATGCGGCAGAGCCGCTTCTTACCTGGTACAGTCTCCTCCATGAGTTCGATCGTCTTCAATTCCGGCAGAGTCTGATGCTCCTCTGTCGGAACGACCGACATGGGATCCGGGAGCGTATTAACGGTATGGAGGTCAACAAACGAGATGATCACCTGGTTGTCCTCGGAAAAGATCGAGCTCCAGCTGTGCCGATATCCAGCACATCGCACACGGTAGTTGTTCTTGATGGCGAATAAGACGACGTTCTGCACGCCTCGCACCGTTGAGGGCAGAAAAGTGTACTTCGGCCGGTTCTTCACAGTCCGTCCCCAATTTTGAAAACTTTCGTCGCTGAAGCACTGCAAGATGTTAGCTCGAGTGCTTAATATGAGGGAATGGTGCAAACCGACCTCCACGACCTTCGTTTCGTTCGCATCCTCAAAGACGACAGGCAAGTTTTTGATATGCTTGTACTTCGGGTGTAATGCATCCTTGGCCGCGGCCTTGAGTTCGCTCATATCGCTCGCACAAAGTACAAGCTTTTTGAGCTCTTCGATTAGGGAGAAGTGATGGCGGACGGGTGGACTCTTACGAGTGTTGACGTCGAAACCCTTTCCGCCAAGAACCTCTTTTGCGTCCTTTCCATCGATGAAGGCTTCAATCTGTGTTCTCAACTGCTCACTCTGGAGATCGGACATAGCAGAGCTGAACGGCAGCGTGTTTCGAAAAGTCTTCAGAAAGCCGCGGACCTGAGTTTGCGGATCAAACGTGTCGGCCAGAACAGGCTTGAGTACATCTTGCCTGAGTGCCTCGTAGTCGATCAGATTGTATACTTTCGAATATTCGTCGAGATGGTCGAGGATCTCCTGCAGAATGTGGTTACGTTCGAGATGTTCGCTGCCGAGTGGCGCGCGAGGGATAGCTTCCATCGTCCGCAGTGCAAGAGTGAGCTCCGGTTTACTGTGGATGTGTTCGAGAGATGTAATGAATGATAAGGAAGCGAGCCTTTGCATCTACCGGCGAGTCTTGCACCTAGGCTCATCTTACTGACGTCGTCATCCTCAATGTCAGGGAGTAATGCAGGATATGTGTTGTCTCGTTGCATACACCCCAGACCGGAACGAGGCGGTGCGGTAGAGTTCTCCAGGGTCGACAACAGCCTTGAGCTCGTGCTGAGCTCGGCAGCTGGCCGCATCACAGTGAACGCGGAATTGCCCGGAGGGGAATATGGACTTCCTTGCAACAGTAAGCCGGCAAAGGGCAAGTGAATACGACCGTCGGAACGCATAGCATGTCTTGGGACTGAGCTGTACGACTACGTCGCATGTGCTGCTAACGTCAAACATGTTCGTGGCTCAATATGTAGACGCATTTCTGGTGGTCAGTACAAGAAGCCAGGGGAATTCATCTTGCTGCCATGTGCACCGTCATACCTTGCGGAGGTCGAACGTCCACCGTGCCGCTTGTTGTGAGTCGTGACTTGAGTTGATTGTCGCGGAAGTCTCAGTTGTTGCTGCTGACAAACGCCCACCGTTGCTGGGGTTAACGGATGACCAGAAATAAGCAAAAACGCTTCCGCCGACCACAAGCAGGGATTGTCCCATCACGAAGTACCGTTTGGGATGCAAAGGGATGCCGATAGCTTGAACACAAAAAGAAAGTGCAGTCCGTCGGACTGGCAAAAAGACAAAACATACAACACTACGGATTCCCCAATTGTCACCAACTTGAGTACTAGTGTAGCGATTAGATGATTATCATGGCTGATCGGACGGGAAGCCGATTTTTCATCTATCTGTGGTCGTATGTACCTGAGCAACAATTCTTTGTAATATATCGGCTAAATTACCGTAAGCAGACGTGTTCACTGCCGCGAAATCCAACTTCCTACAGCCAACAAGCATCCCTTAGCCTTTACACGTTTCTTTGACACTCGACTGAGAAGCACAGGCGTAGCGATCTGACATTGTCTCGTCGATATTGCTCTCACGCTGGGCAGAAATGTCCGCAGAGCAATAGTGACGAGATACAGGGCGTGTGTGGTCGATGGTAAGATGCTGCTCACGCCTCAAGCTTGGAAGATCGACGCGGTCGCTAAAACAGTCCTTTTCTAGCACCGTCAACCTCTCGCTCTACCGCATCATCCACGTTGGAGGAGTAATCGCCACTCTTACCTAGCATCCAAGTCTTTGCTTCTGCTGGGAAGAACAAATTGAAATCTCGGCCCTCCATTCACGCAGTCAAATCGATCGGAGCATGCCTCATCTCTCGGGGGACAATCTGCTGCAAGGGCAGGCGTGTCATACACGAAAAGAAATCTCTCTTGTGGTTGTCAATGCTTCTCTCGCCTCTCCGATCCTCTACACCCATCGTCCGAGAGCAACATAATCATTGTTGCGAAGCTGCTGATTTGCTGCTTATTGGTGATGACATACCTTGTCGAGGGGCTCTTTCTGTACGAATAGAGCAGAATGACACACAAGCGCTGGAAGACAAATACAGGCCATACCTATTTGAAAAGAGGGCCATCCGGAATCTGCGCATCAACTATTTGAGAGCAACGCAAATACGAAAACGTGGCCCGATCCCAGAACAGCCGCAGCCCGCGCCGATGCGACAAGCGGTCCTTTCGACTTCACGATCTCAAATTCTGGTCAGAATTTCAACTGGATCATTGACAAAGACGGACTTGCTTCGTTGTTTCCCGAAGTCACGAATCATGCTGTATGACTACGCCTCCGCGTGGAAAGGAGTCAGGTAGGTAAGAGCAACAATGAAAGACATCTGCATGTGTATGTTGGGTGACCTAGGGAGCGGAGAATGGTAAGTACGACGAGCAAACTTGACCGATGATTGTACTGAAATGTGGAAGCATGGAACCGCAGCTGAACGGCCGCTGATTTTCATCGGCCATAGCATGGGCGGAGTGGCAGTTGCTAAGGTACGCCAGACTCCAGACCAGGCTGCTCAGTGCTGACTGGACCAGACTCTCTGCATTGCTAGCGCTAGGCGCGAGTTCGATGCCAACCTGACCTGCACGGTAGGCTGTGTGTTCTTTGGCACGCCCTTCATTGCTCTGATGTACAGCTCTATCTTCGGCAGAGAAGCTTACGAGGCACTGCTATCTTTCATGCGTACAGAGAAGAACGACACCCTGGATGAGGTCACGAATGACTTTTTGAAGATCAGCAGCAAGCTTGTTCCGCCCATCGACATCTTTCGCGTCTGGGAACAGGTACCAGCAGATTTCTCACGGATGATCGTTGACGTACCATGAAAGGTGGTCTACTGCAACACAAAGCCTTCAAAGCCAGCACGAAGGCTATCCTGGATCTCGGTGGAGCTGCTTTCAAGACAGCGCCAGTGAGTCGTCCGTCGGCGTGTTCAAAGGGCAAACTCTGACCGAATCCCAGCAATTCGTCGAAAAAGAAGCTGCCGTCTTGCAAGGCACCGACAGCTTCGGAATGACTGCTGGTCATACCGATCTCGTCAAATTCGAAAGTATGGCATCCCACAATTCATCGCATTGAGAAGCCGTCTCAAGAGAATGGTGCAAATGGCCAAGCCAAACGCCAGCAAGGCGTCGGTGTCTTCGTCTGCGTACTCTTCGCTGGGGACCATACAACAGGCTCGAGAGATTCTTGAGGGGGTTGAGGGTTTGTCTTGACTGTCACAGAGTTTTAGCGCCCGCAATTAGGCTCTTTCTCGACAACGGTGATTCTGACTGCTTTTTATTTAGCGAGTGCTGACTGGTCTTTAAACAGCTCCGCGCGCGTTGTCGACAAAGACAGCTAACTTTCATCGCCGTTTCAGTCAAAGCCGCCAAGGACGATCCCGATGTGAGCGAGATGATCAACGAAGATGGAGACTATGACGAGGCCCGTCTCCCGTCTAAATCAATCGACTTCGACACACCCCTGTCCTTATCCCATCAAATACCTGTTCCGGCATCTCAGTGAGGGATTTTCCGATGCCGCGCAGTACCTTTGCAAAGACGATCCCGACTTTTGCGGCTAGACTTCGGCCCTGAGGTGCTTGGCTGCGGAAATACGAGGCCCTGACGATGATCTGAAGGAACTTGAGACTCATGGCATCCCTGAAAAAAAACCTCAGCCGGTGGGGAGTCGTTCATGCAAGTGCAGGCATTGAATCCATGTTTTACGGCGGACTATAAGTCAAAACTCAGGATTCGTCCAATCGAAAGCACGCTTTCGACCTGGTCTAACAAAGAAGATAATCGCGCTTGGTTCCTCGGCTTTTCATCGGAATCACCGATTGAACTGATAAGGGATGCCTGCTCTCCATAGCTGCAGGCATAGGTGCGAAGGAGTTGGTCTCCATCCATGTGAGCAGGAGTGGGGCCACATCACTGTCCTGAACAAGTGACAATGGCATGACAGCGGTAAGCATGTACGCATGCAACCTCTAACTGCATCACGGACTCCAGTAGCTTCACACTGCCGCCTTCAACAACCACGCAGATGACGTCGATGCGTTGATCCCCGCGGGAGCCGATGTTGAGGCCGGACAAGGCGATGCTGGGACTCCTCTGCGCCAGGCTACACTTCGCGGCAATTGCCAAGCTATCGCATTACTTATGTGTCAAGGCGCCGACATCAACGCATTCAGTCGAGCTCACGGGCTAGTGATCAAGTACGAAGCACCTCTGTCGCTTTCGGCACGCCTGTCTCAGCCTGCTTTGTTCAAGGACATTCTGGAAACGGCACGAGCGAGACAAATGGCTACAGAACGCCAAGCTCCTCGATCATCGTTGATATCTGCTTCTCGGAGAGTTTACGCATCCTGCTGGACTTTCCGCGCGTGTACACCAACAACACCATGGAACAAGGGACCGTGTCGATTGTCGGGCACGACAAACCTCCTTTGGGCGCAACGTAGTCCCCAGGGACCTTGTTGCGCAAAGGCGGCAATTTGGTCGGAGATTGTGCTAACGGGCGCAACATGGTCTACGCTGCTGGAGAGGCACTGGTAACACAATCCGTGTCCATACCCTCTGATGAACTTATGAAGGCCATCCCCTGCCAAGTGAAGCCACGTTCGCACGCACCCACGGGATTATCGCGAGGTCCTTCATCGCCCGATCGAACTTATTGGTGCTTCTTTGTTGTTCGGGTGGTGAACGTAGCCAAACTACAGACCGTGGACTGCATACGGGAAGCAGTGCTCACGCTGGAAACTCAATTGGTGCCCATATCGGGCAGGTATCGACGAATTATCGACTCTGCATTGGACCGGAGACGTCGGGACCGTCTCCAGGGTACAGGCAGTTGCTTCATGCTTTTGGTCCAGAGTCTGTACGTATGAACGTGGACTCCAATACGGGAAGCAGTGCTGACGCTGGAAACTCAATCGGCGCCAATTTGGGGCAGGTATCGACAATAGTTCGACTTTGCATTGGACCGGAAGTGTCTCCAGGGCTCCCCAGGGTACAGGCACTGCTTCATGCTTTGGATCCAGAGTCTGTACGACGCGTGATCACGGACAGGGATTGCCGGTCCCAAAGAATCAAAACCCGAGCCTCGCACGACGGTACGACGCATGATCACAGGGATCGCCGCTGCCCGCTGTCCTCAAGGAGCCTCGCATGACCGAACGCCGGGATTCTCCCCTCTTTCCCTGACCTTCCGACCGGATTATTGGAAGTCGATACAGGACCTCCGCCATATTTCCCATGTCGTCACCACGCAGTCTTGCTCCATGCTGTGATTCGTAGATAGCAATGCTGGAGAGTGGGCTGGATCCCGAGGAGTGGGGTTGCTGTCCCTCGCGCGCTCGTGGAACATGTGCTATAAAGAGATCGCAGTTCCCTCCACGGATCCATCTTTTCCTCCGCCCAAATCAACATCGCTTTCCCGCAGTTCACACCGCTTTCCAAGGCTCACTTCACGAAACACCACCTCTCATCTCTTCTCAAGATGCAACTTTCCGGCCTCCTTGCTGCACTTGCAATGGCCGCAGCTACGAACGCAGCCGCCGCTGATATGCTCGCCGTCGGAGCGACTGCCATGACGCTCTTCGGAACATGCAACGCCATTCCGTCCCCTATCAATATCGACCCGCCAAACTGCGGCTGCAGTTGCTGCGCTCCTTGTATGCGCTATGGCGCACGTTAGTCTCAGACATCTTATTGTTTCCCTTCGAGGCTGACAGTTGTCATAGATGGATGGTGCTGCTGCTGAGTTCAGCAGAGGGGAGGTTGTGGAGATGGCCAACGTCAGTCCACGACATCTTATTGTCCCCCTTCGAGGCTGACAGTAGTCGTAGGTGGATGGTGGTGCTGCTGTTGAGTTTAGCAGAGGGGAGGGTGCTTACGGTGGGTGTAGCTGACCTCCCAACGCTAAAACCTGAGCTCACAACGCTAGAGCTCGGCTTATATGCCAAAAGCGGAACTGTAAGCCGAAAATTGCGGGAGTGGCCGAGGGATGTTAGGTATAATGTTACAGCGCAGACGCCTAGGCGCATATGTTAGACCGCGCGCGAAGTTTGAGGGACGCTAAGCTACTAGCGCGAAATCGAAATTTTCTCCCCTTCCTTCTTCCTTCCTTGCTTCTACTCGCTCTATAACCTTACTTATAACTACCTAGGTAAGTTATCCCTAACATTATTGCTAACCTTATTATAGCTTACCTTTTACAGCCTCTACGATTACGTAAGCATAAATTCAAGACATCCCTAACCTTACTACTTACCTTTTAGCTAACCGCTATATACGAACCTTAAGATAAAGGATAATAGAGTACTCGAGTAGACTAGAAAACTAGCGGCTAGCGTAAGGTTAGCCCGGACATTATAGGTAAGCTTATTGCTAACCTTATGTAGAAATACTATAAGAGAATAGTTAAGGCTTAGGAAGACGGAACACGGATAAGGGGCAAGGCTTTCGACGTAGTTTGTTATTATCTATAGCCTTATGTATAGCCTTATTACTAACCTTATAACCTATAGGACGACTATAAGCACGTCGAGATTCCTAAAGGCTAGGCGATCTGCCTAATACCGGAGGGATAGAAGTATAGATTCCCTAATATTATAGCTAATCTTATAGCTAACTATATATAGATACACTAAGGGAACCTTCGTGTTAACCTTAAAGGACGAAGCTATCCCGACTCCGGCACCTCTAATAAATAAGGCAACGATAGGTATGTTATAACTAACGTCGTACCTAACCTTACGGCTAACTATATTATAGGCGATAAATCTAACGGCTCGGAGGATTCTAATAGAGAAGTGTCTATTCCGAGATATAGCTTTAACAATTAGGACAAGGCTAGGCTATACAACGTAAGCTTACGTGTAATACTACGACTAACCTTATAGCTAACCTATTATATAGCACCGGGCTACTTCTTATATAAACATAAAGTAGCACGTGCGGAGTGTAGTAAGTATAGCCTAATATTATCCCTAATATTATAGCTAACCTTATAGTACCGCATTCGAGTTACTAGATAAGGCAAAGGCCGTAATAGAGCATATAAGAAGGGCGGAGATAGAGGATTCGACGATAATACTATTACTAAGACCGAGGGTAACGTTACTCCTAATCCTATAGCTAACCTTATAACTAATACCTTATAGCTACCTACCGCGTAATCCTAACTACGACGAAGGAGAAGGGCGGATAGGCTAGTAACCTAGCCGCTTAGACGTATGCTTCCCTAATATTACATCTAATCTTACCGCTAACCTATCTAGTCTATCCTCCGCTAAGAAATCGAAGAAGCGGATAGCTAAGAAGTATGTTTCCCTAATATTATACCTAACCTTACGGCTAACCTCTATAGCGCTCCCCCCTCTAAGAAATCGAAGAAGGACATTAACGCGAAGTTGGCGCCGACTATCCTTAATGTCGATAAGGAAACCGAGGATAAGTATATTACCTATGTCCTTACGCCTAACATTACCGCTAACCTTATTAGACCCCCTAGGATAACTACTAGCGGCAAAGGCCTTAAATCTATATAGGCGATCGTAGCGGCTTAGGGTGCTATAGCTAGATTGTAACGTTATGCCTAACCTCGCCCTTAACCTTATAGCTAATAATATTTAGCGTGCCGGAGACCTTCCCCTAATATAAGCAAGATGTCCGTGCGAAGAAAGGCAAGAAGGCGTTAAAGAATAGAGCAAAGCCGCCAGTTATCTATAAGGAGAAAGATATAACGTTATCGATAACACTATAGTTAACCTTACGGCTAACCTTACACAGCTTAACTACACTACCGCCCTTAAAGTCGCTAAGAAGCATCTTGTAGCTAGCATACCCTACGAGCCTTATATAAATGCCTACCGCGACCGTAGTAACCTTACGGGTAGTAATACTACTAAGTGCTTTAAAACCTTCGAATACTACGCGTGGAACTTGTTTAGTAATAGTTAGGCGATTAAGGAGGCCCTCGACTAGGATTCTCCGGTAGCTCCTCGAGGTAAGCAGTAATACTAGGGTCGACGTTAGGAGTAACATTAATAGTAACATTATCGGTAACCTCGCTGGAAAAGCCTACAGTTTTAATATCCTAGGCAGCAGCACCTTCTAGTAAAACAATTGAATTTTATGCACCTAACACTATATGTAACCTTCTACGTAAGCCTATAGCACAGCTTTTCTTGCCTCTACTATCCTAAGGATTTAATAGATAGATAGATATACTTATTTCTTTACTATTTTAATAGTCTAGTC